>ONZH01019636.1:0-43131 GCA_900303285.1 Rhinella marina | reverse complement strand
ATAACAGGCCAAACTGGGATGGACAGATGTCTTTTTTTCGGCCTTATATACTACGGTACTATGTAATATAAAATAACAAGTTATAGTAATTTCTGAAAAGGGTTCTTTGGATCCATGGATTTATTATAATTGCGATATTAGTAGTGGGGAAGGAGATTATTTCTCTAAGTTTAGGAAAGTTGTTTTCGACCTCGTGTGTTTTTGGCCTTCTCTGGATTAGCTTTGCAGGGTAACAGGCTGGACTGGATGGACTAATGCATGTTTTTCAGCCTTACAAACTATGCTCTAATTTCTAAAGACTGTTTATTCTGTTTTTTAGATATTATAAAATTGCCATAAACTCTGGATTGCATATGTATTTTCATAAACATTCCGTTTTTAGTCTATAATTGTGAAAAAAGATCCTTTTATTGTTCATTCACCAGATCACACACTTTAGAAGTGTTTCCTTTACAGCTTTTCTAATGTCTTTATTTCTCAGGCTGTATATAATGGGGTTCACCAAAGGAGTATATACAGTATATAGCAGTGATAGGGTTTTACTGATGGTCACAGATTGTCCTTTTGTTGGGACAACATAAACACTAAAGAGACTCCAGTAGAATATGGAGACCACAATGAGGTGGGAGCTACAGGTGGAGAACGCTTTATGTCTACCAGTACTGGATGGAATCCTTAAGATATCCAGAACAATGTAAGTATAAGAAACCACAATGATTGTGGTTGGGAATACTACAAATGGAATAACCATAATGTAAATCACCAAGTGCATTGCAAAGGTGTCTGAACAGGAAAGATTTAGAAATGGAATAATGTCACAGAAAAAATGGTCAATAACATTTGGTCCACAGAACTCTAACATTGACATTGGTATGTTTTCAGTCAATGTAACAGCAAAACTGACCAACCAACACATGACGGCCAATTTTATACAAAGGATCCTTGTCATTATAGAAGCATAACGTAGAGGATTACAGATGGCCACATATCTGTCATAAGACATGACAGCGAGAAGAAAACATTCAAATGCTTCACAGACACAGAAGAAATACAACTGAGTGATACAGTGAATAAAAGTAATGGTCCCTCCATTATACAGTAGGATGTGGAGCATCTTTGGGACAATATCTGTGATAACCAAGATGTCACTGATGGACAGTTGTGAAATGAAGAAGTACATGGGATGGTGAAGGTTCTTGCTGATGGGCACAAGGGTGATGATCAGGAGGTTCCCACATATTGTCCCACAGTAAACCACCAGGAGAAGACAGAACAGAAACATTCTTAAACATTGGCTGATCTGAAATCCTAAAAGGAAAAACTCTGTTGTCACTGTCAGATTGTTCTCCTACACAAAGTAAAAATCGTAGTTACATTACAATAACCCAAAAAAAACAACACACTAGATAAATAGTTACAAAAGGTTTTAATTGCCAATTTCCAGTGGGGTCTGGCCAGGGTACTGACATCCAGAGTGATGGCATTGACCCAAATATTTGTTCTAGACCCGAAAGTGTCAGTGTATTCTAATGAACACACTGTAATTAATGCTGAGCAAATCTAAGCTTCCTAAGTGGAACTCAGTCCGAAGTTTAGGAAAAATTTGATTTGCAAGCAGGGGCGTTGCTAGGCTAAAACATTTGGGGCCTGGGCCCCTGATGTTTCCTCCCAGGCCCCGAATGTCCTGCCTGCCTGTTAGATACAATTGTATTGCCATCCTCTGGACGGCAATACAATCGAATCTAAACCACTGCACCAAGATGTAGGACCTGTGGTGACATCACAGGTCATGTGATCGTGCAGTAGCTGAGAAGGACCTGCGATGATGTCACTGGTCACATGTCATCATGTGACCAGTGCAGGAGAGGCTCCACCGAAGAGAACTCTAGGGGGAAGAAACTCTGCTGAGGTCTGCTATAAGGACAGGTAAGTGAAGAGAGAGTAATGCTGGGAGTTGTAGTTATTTAACTGGGACTGTATGTTAGGGATTAAGACAGGGATTTTATTTACATGGAACTGAATGTTCAGTGGGTGAGCCTATTAACGTGCGACTGTATGTTGGAGGGGGCTGTGGGAGGGAGTGATGTTATTTACATGGAACTCTACAGCGGAGGGTGGGAAAATAATTTTATTTACATGGGACTGTATGGTGGAGGGGCTGAGGAATAATCATTGCTGAGGGCACTAAAGGAAGGAATACTACAGGGGGCATTATAACAGGAGGGGGCGATATAAATACTGGGGCACTGTAGGGGTATTATAAATCCAGGGGACATTATAGATGTTCTTATTACTAGTGGGGGCTCTATAGAATGGTGTTATAGATCCACCTTATTTCTACTAAGAGCAGTATGGGGTGTGGGGGGGTTATTACTACTTAGGGCTCTGTAGAGAGCTTTATTACCACTGGGGGAACAATAGACGGCTTTATTTCTTGTGGGCGCTCTGTGAGGGCATTATTAATACTGTAGGGCTCTTCTACTAATGGGGGGCACTCTAGGAGAGCATTATCACTGTTGGGTCCAGTAGGGGGCAGTATTACTAATGAGGGCATTCTAGAAGGGGATTACTATTGGTGGGACTATGAGGAGCACTATTACTATGGTGGGGGGACACTGATATTTCTTCAGGATAGTATTTGGAGGTTTTGGAGGGGCACAGCGAGGAGCAGGATAACACTGTGGGGGCTCGAGGATGGGAGATGACGATAGAAATGTGAGGAAGCTAAGATGTCCGTGTGTCACACTCTGCAGAGACGAGGCTGAGAGAAGATGTCCGGACCAAATGGAGAAGATATACATCAGAGGAGACGTCACTTAGAGGCCCTGGATGTGAAAGGTAAGTGCTGCTGCGGAATTGGGTGATGGTGATCGACTTAGAGAATTGGGCTATACGCATTGGGCCTTGGGCCCCGGATCGTTTGAGACCCTAGCAATGCCCCTGTTTGCAAGTAATCTGAATTTCCTAATAGTTAAAAGTTTTTAATTGTGGAATATTGGTCAGAGAGCAGGGACAGTGCAGGGATAGTGTAGGGAGATCATTTTGAAAGTTTTTACACACTGTAAGAAGAGCATATGGAGAGCACAGGGAGACTGCAGAGACTGTAATCTGAAGCTGAAAAGATTCATAAATCCCTGTGTAGGGCACAGAGCTATCTAACTGAACAGTGTCCTCCTTGTTTAATAGATAAGTACTGTAATTCTATTACACTTTGACTCTCATTGTGGTGAATGAGCTGTGTAATATAACTGTTATTGGGGTGTCCACCTTGTTTAGTAGATAAGCTATTTTATTATGCCTTGATTCTCAGGTTGGGATGAATATCCTTACTTTTTTACTGTTATTGGGGTGTCCATCTGCCTGTCACAGTAACTGTTTCAGTACTAGAAAGTTCTAGCTATACATGTTGCTGTAATAGACAGTGATGTACACAGAGATATAGCTGATTTAACATGCTTTGTGGCGAATTAATTCAGAATGAAACATGTTTAAAATGTGGCATACTGTAGCGTCCAAATCAAATTTTTGAAAATGTTTCTCATCTCTATAATACTGTACAGTGTTTTAACAGGGAGACCTTCTGTCCTTTGGTCATGGTGGGCAGCTTGTAGCTTACAGTGTTTCCACCACATGCAGAGGAAGCTATATCCAGCTAAGCGGCAATTACCTTCTTTGCCAAAGTTCACAATCCCTTTCTGTCGACTAAACCTTCTGACTAGGGATGAGCGAACTTTTGAAAAGTTCGGTTCGGTGAATTTTAGTGAAGTTCGGATTCGTACGAACCGAACCTAAAACGAACCTTGCTATAACGGCTGAATAATTTCTGCAACAATAATGGGAGTCTGGTAGGGTATAGTTTTGTTTACTTGCAGTTGCTATTACAATGAAAAAAGTTGAAAAAATCAAAGTGACTTCAACAACGGTGACGCAAAATATACGCATATTTGAGAATTTACACTAATGCGTACGCTAATGCGAACATTCATAATAAAGTAACGAACATACAGTGTAGCGTTGTCAAAGGTGCGCTACTTAACTGAATATGTACGCATTAGCATACTCATACACTGCGTCTGCGAACATTCCTACTCAAGTAACGAACATACAGTGTAGCGTTGTCAAAGGTACGCTACTTAACTGAATATGTACGCATTAGCGTACATTCTCAATAAATATGCGTATATTTTTTGTCGCCGTTATCTTAACCAGATTCGTTACAAACTTTCTCAAAATTCGGTTCGGTGACGAACCGAACTTTTGGGAAAGTTCGTAACGAATCTGGTTCGTTATGGTTCGGTTTGCTCATCCCTACTTCTGACGACCGTTTCCCTTCTGAGGGCTGGCACATTTGTTACTTGTGCGCTGTAGGGAAATGGAATGTTACTGTTCCTTGTTGCTCTGAGGTGCACAATCAACAATCAGCCATTAACTCCAGAATCTTCTTCCTAGAGAGGAAGGGTGGAGCCAGCCTGACTAGTCTCATGGGACTTCCCACTCCCTATACAACCTTATGGGATTTGTAGTATATGCTCATAAAACATGAAATACAGTAATATTAACACTTTCAATGCTTTGCAGTGCATTTCAGGACACTGCACAAAAATGGCTGGACCACTCAAAAAAAAAAAATAAAAAATAAAAAAAATAAAATAATAATAATAATAATAATAATAATAATAATGATAATAATAATAATAATAATAATAATAATAATAATAATAATAATAATCATCATCATCATCATCATCATTTTACCTTGCTGTAATCTTTCATAGATTGTACGTTTTGAGAGCAGTGCCTTCACTCGTAGTGTTTCAATTGTATATTAGCCTGTAATCCTGCGATGTCCATTTTGATTTGTACAAGTAACGTATTCTCTGAGTTGTAAAGCTCTGGGAAATATGGTGGCTGCATATAAATAAAGATTATTTCAGAAGAGCTGACATACATTTTAATCAGAACACAAAGTATTTTTATGACTCTCAATTCCTTTATTCTCTCCATTCTGATCAAAGTGAGTTCCCGACCACCACCGTATTCACTTGCATGCCTATTCAGAGGCAGAGGCCCAGCTGTATCTGCCAGCATTGGTCAAAACACAGATGCAGCCAAAACATTTTTTAAAACATGGCTTTTAGAAAATGGTGCTGCAAAAACATGATTTTTCTGCAAAAAATGCTGCGTAGAAGTAGTTAAAGCTAAAATAAAACTTATAGTATAAAAACTTATAGTATAATTTTTGTATCTCTGTTATCGTACTGTCCAATAGAATAAAGATAACATGTAATTGCCACAATAGCAAAACCCAAAAAGCAGAATTGCTGCCTTTCTTTATCCTGCTTCCCAAAAAAGAACCAAATAACATATTTACAAAAAGTGTTGTACCCCAAAATAGAAACAATTATAATGGCAACTCATCCCACAAAAAATTAAGCCTTTACACAGAAAAATAAATGTATGGTTCTCAGAAAACGCCTGAACGACTACCACAAAGGCTGTTCTACAGCAACATGGTGCCTGTAAACCAATTCATCAAATCTGTTCTGCATAAGCTTAAAGGTGCTATTTCCTCTTCTGAACCCTGCAGTGTAACCAATCAGCTGTGCACATCCACATTTAAGGCATTTCAGTTCCCAGTTGAACCCATCTAAAAATTGTCATGTTAGGCCTTAGATGGCACAAGCTGGGAACAACATATTGGGCACTGAAATGTCATATCTGGAAAACTTGCAATATTCACTTTGAACAGTCCACTACACATTCATTTCTGGAGAACACCAGTATGGCCAAAATGCTCACTCCACTCCTTAATATCTTGATGGGGGATTTTGCAAAATGGGGTCACTTCTTGGGGGTTTCTTTTTTTATTTCACCTTAGAGACTGCAGTTGTCGGTCAGTGCTGTTTAAGTCATTAAGCTAGGTCTCAAATGCACATGGTGCTCCTTCTCTTCTGAACCCTGCAGTGTGCCCAAACAGTAGCTTATGACCACATATGGTTATTGCTGTATTCAGGAGAAAATTTAAAACAAATTGGGGGACAAGTGAATTGCTCCTGTTAACTCGTTAGAAAATGAATAATCTGGGGAGAAAGCATCATTTTATTGAAAAAAAGAAAGTTTTCACACTCAAATGTTTCAAAACTTTATGAAACTCCTGTGGAGTCAAAGCACCCACTACACCTTAGCACATACTCATTCCTTTAGAAGCATAGTTTCCACTGTAGGGATGGCTCAGAGTCTCATCAAATGTGACAGGGCACCTGAAAATCATTCCAGCAAAATCTGCCCACCAAAAATCTGCTCCTAACTTTCCAAGCCTTGTGGTGCACCCATACAGCAGCTTATGAACAAATATAGGGTGTTTCTATAAACTTCCAAATCAAACTAATAAATATTGAGGTTCATTCTGCTGCCGAGGTACAAGAATAAAATAGAAAATCTGCAAAAATAAATAATAACATTTTTAAATTTCACCTCAATTTTTCTTGAATGCTTATAGACCAATTAAAGAGTTTACAAAGTTTTTAAAATGAACAAATGTTAATAACTTGAATGGTGTAGTTTCTAAAATGGGGTAATTTTTCGGTGGTTTCTTCTCATGAAAGGGTAGAAAACAGGGCAGACCTTTACTCCACCCACACCACTGTCCCTAAACACTTGCACAATATGCTATAAATGGTGACCCACAACTTGGAGACAGTCCCTGACTTCACTAAATGCAGGGGTCTAAACCTAAATCGGTAAAACAGTAGTCAAAATCAGAAATACAGTCAAAAAACATAGCAGAGTGAAACAAGGAGATTACATCAGAGACAAAGTCAGTGGGAAAAGGCAAAGTCAGACTAGTAGAGTCTAATAAAGAATGTCCAATATCAAGAAAGGTCAAGGGACAAGCAAATAGCAGGAGGTGAGTTAGGAGGCAAATTCAGTATACAGAGACAAATTGAGAGAAACAGGCAAAGGGTCAGACATCCAAAGTAACAAACACAAAACTGGTTAGTGAGGTAGAAATCCCAATCTCAGGCAACTGTGGTCAGCAGCTGCCTGTTTAAATAGCCCACAACAGGATGCATGTGACAATGTTGTGTATGCATCCAATAGTTCAACCAGCCCCACCGTCAGTGACTCTCCTCAGGAGTGCAGATGGGTAGCTACATAAGATTTCTATTATGTAGGCCCCTCAAAGAGAATTCATAACTGAACCAGTCCTTAAAAGAGTCAGTTTTGTAAATGTGCTTGAGAATTTAAAAAACAAAACAAAACAAATGTTGCTAAAATTTGAAGCCTTCTAACATTCTACTTATGAAATGATGCAACATACAGTAGACATATTGTGAATGTAAATAAATAATTATTTTATGAGGCATTATCTGCCTTAAAAGTAGAGAAGAAAAAAAAATGTGTTTCCAGGTAGATTTTTTTTTTAATAAATAAAGTTAAAACATACCATCCCAAATTTACCACAGACATGAAGTATGATATCATGAGTAAACAGTTTCAGAATTGATTAAATAAAAGTGCTTCAAAGTTCTTACCACATAAAAAGACATCTCAGATTTGCAAAAAGAGGCCTCGTCAGGAAGGTGAGAACTGGCTCGGTGACAGAACAGAAGTCGTGTTATAGGATCGTCAGGCACATGAATATGCACTGTAATGAGATTATGTCCTAATATTTATATTATAAAATGACAGGAAACAAAAGTCTTGTGGCCCATTGAGACCCAAAGTCAATTGTAGAATATAAATATAAAACTGTAATTAACAACTTCTTTTTTTAATATCCAAATCAAAAACTTTTTTTTGTCAAATTGGTGTATAGGTAACATGAGGGTTTAAGAGACATTGGTCAAATGTTATTTGAGATTTTTTAGTAACAGAAAATAGATTTTTTTATTAATGTAACTATTTCATTTTTGTGTTATGCTTTTTTTGGTTTATTACTAGAGATGAGCGAATACTAAAATATTTGTGTACTCGGAAATTTTTTTTCCAAATATTCGTATATTCGTACGTAATAACGAATCCTATTGAAGTTAATGGGAGATACGAATATTTTTGCAGGCGACCAAAGTGCGTTGCAGGCAAGGTTGCCTAAACACCTGAAAACCTCTGAAAGTGATTAAAACACCACGGAAATGGATAGGGAACACCAGGGGCAGCATGCATGGAGCAGGCAGAGACAGTGTAAGTAGCGACATGACCTTGTCCGATAAAGTGTACGCTATTGCTACTATACACTACTATACGCTTTACTCTATACGCTGTTCCATACGAATTCAAGTCTCGCGAATGCACGCATGACGTTACGCCGAGGCGTACAGTCCTCAGAGGCAGATAAAAGATGGCAAGCAGGCGTTCATGTGCGTTTAGCTCTGAGGAGCTGAAATACATGGTGAGGAAGATGGACAGCCAGGACTACGATGGCACACACCGACACCCTCATCAGCAAAAAAAGGAGATAGTGGAGCAGGTGATTCGAGGCCTGCGCCATCGTTTTCAAATTGTGTGGACCCCGGGCCAGGTCCAACGTAAATGGTCCGATTTGAAATTAAAGTGCACAGAGCGGCTGAGTCAGATCCGGGCTGAAATCAGACAGGGTGAGTAACTAAATATTTGAAAAGTGAAAACATGTTAAAAAATTAGTGTGAAAATTAGGGGTGGATTGGCCATAGACTTTACAGGGAAATTTCACGGTGGGCCAATGCCCAGGGGGCTGCCTGAGCCTTTCTCACTGCCGGCCAGTGGCAGTTTTTGGGGATGTATTTTGTGTTGCTGGCAGTATTTTGTGATGGACTGTGATATTTGGCTCTGTTGGGGTAATGTATAATGTCACAATATAGTATTGATGGCCTTATCTTCCATCAATTTTGGGACAACTATAAAACGGGCCACTTTTAGAATTTTTTTCCTGGGCCACTTTATGTTCCCAGTCCGTCCCTGTATATATACCAGTGCCAATAATGAAAACCATATAGAAGGACAACGTGGTCGTGCGTGGTGCGCTGCAGCTATTTTATTTCATGCTAGGCCACGTATCTAACTCCACTCAAACAAGTGAAGGTATTCTCAGATACGTACCCCTTCCCAGTAACTTGCGTTAGGCTACTTTCACATATGTGGCGGTGATCCAACAGGCTGTTCTGCAGTATTTGTCCTGCCAATTACCGGAGTCCTTGCCGGATAGCGGCCAAATCAGCGGCGTCCCCCGTTATTGTTAATGGGGCTGGCCGTTCTTCCGCTTGTGTCAGGCAAATGGCGCATCCGGAGAGATTCGGTGGGCTGTTCCAGGCCGTAACAGCCTACAGGATCTCTAGCGCTAGTATGAAAGTACCCCTTAGATATATGCCCCTTAGTTAGCGCTTCCTCCTCCTACACACAGACTCAAAGACGTGCTCATGCTGCAGCTAATGTCTCTGGAGTGGGCGATATCAAAAATATTCCCACGATAAAGATATTAAGAAATTTATCACAATAAATACCAATTTAGAAGAAAAAAACACTTTGGGCCACAAGGAGAAGACATTATACTGTATGGGGGCCACAAGGAGAAGACATTATACTGTATGGGGGCCACAAGGAGACATTATATTGGACGTCGGGGAAGGTGACAGGACTGCTCCCTGCTTACCGTCACCCATATCTGCTTCCTATGGATGCAAAGACAGCTGACGACGGGACATAGCCACCCGTTCCCGGACACAGCCGATAAAATCCTGACTGTCCCACCGAATCCGGAACACCCAGCATCACGTGGGGCCCTTACATGTCGATAGCAGGGGTTGGCTGGCCTGATCAGGTGACCCTGGAATATACTAGTGACTGGCCGCGGCGCTCGTCTCAGATGCCGTCTGGATGTCGTTAGGGATAGAGCTGCTGCCTTTCAGGTACAGTGTTAGGGCCTGCATTTAGTTCTCTGTTAGGCAGGAATCACCCACAAAGAACCCAACAGCCCTTCTAAGGGCTAGAAGAAATTTTTTTTTTGTCTCCTGGCTTGGCTGGCTGGCTGGCACTAATAGTGCAGCTATCGCCATATCTAACCCTGTTTTTTTTTTTTATTGTTCTATCTCAGTGATACAAATCCATTGCACACAGCAGTGTGGAACCATTCTGTGTGTCACAGTTCAGTACACTCACTCCAATCCATATATACTGTCCAGGTGACACTTTCTGTACGTCACAGAATACAACCAAGTCATTTGCTACCAATATCATCTACCGCTTGATCCAGAAAACTCTCTGTGCGACATTTGTCTGGGTCGCAGACTAAATATCCACCATTAACAGGGTGTCAGTCAGTCCTACCATAGTTCCTGCACGTCACGTTCCCAAAAAAACAAAATATAAAAAAAAAATATTTTTTCAGTTGTTTTAGCTCAGTAATACAAATCCATTTTACTCAACTGTGTGTAACCTTTCTGTGTGTCACAGTTCAGCACACTAGCTCCGATCCGTATATACTGTCCAGGTGACACTTTCTGTACGTCACAAAATACAACCAAGTCATTTGCTACCAATATCATCTACAGCTTGATCCAGAAAACTCTCTGTGCGACATTTGTCTGGGTCGCAGACTAAATAGCCACCGTTAACAGGGTGTCAGTCAGTTCTACGATAGTTTCTGCACGTCACGTTCCCAAAAAAACAAAATTTAAAAAAAAAATAGTTTTTCAGTTGTTTTAGCTCAGTGATACAAATCCATTTTACTCAGCTGCGTGTAACCTTTCTGTGTGTCACAGTTCAGCATACTCACTCTGATCCGTATATACTGTCCAGGTGACACTTTCTGTACGTCACTTAATTCTACCAGACTGAACAAGTTTGTGGGTTTCAGTACACCAGGCCCGTTTATTTATTTATTTTTATATCATACACTTATATACAAAAAATGTTGAACCCCAGGGCTAAGGGTCGAGGACGAGGACGTGGGCGTGGGCATTCAATTACTGCAGGGGGCAGAGGCCGTGGTCCTGGGCAGGGTGAGACAGTACCTGCTGATGAGGGAGCAGGGGAATTCCGCAGAGCTACACTCCCTAGCTTCATGTCTCAACTTACAGGGACACGTGGTAGAGGACTGTTGAAACCACAACAGTGCGAACAGCTGATCTCGTGGATTGCGGAAAATGCTTCAAGTAATTTGTCCACCAGTCAGTCTTCCACGCAGTCCACCCACGTTGCCCAAGGGAGCACTCCTATGGCTCCTCGACCTCAACCTCATATCCCCCAGTCTGCCCCCTCCCAGGAAAATTTGGAATGCGATCCGGCAAACTCTCAGGAACTGTTTTCTGGACCCTTCCCAGAGTCACAAACCACTTCTCAGGTTGCTGCTGACCTCGTTCCCGATGCCCAAGTTTTCCAACTCTCGCAGTCTGTGGGTGATTATGATGACAATGTTGAGTTAGTGGAAGAAGTTTGTAAAGAGGTGTCGGACGATGAGGAGACACGGTTGTCAGACAGTGGAGAGGTCCTACACCAGCACGTGTCACAGAACATCATCCGTGCCCTGACCAACGCTGTTTCTGAGAAGGTCCACCAAACCACGGACACGTGGACAAGTGCTGCCGCGCAGGGACACTATATCTCACTGACGGCACATTGGGTTAACTTGGTGAAGGCTGGGACCTAGAATGACCCTGGGGTCGCTCATGTACTGCCCACACCGCGGATTGCGGGGCCTACTTCGGTCACGGTCTCTCAGACGTACTATACCTTCTCCTTCTCCGACCCCTCCTCCACCGAATTACCATCCGTGGGCACGGCGCCTTCAGTCGGTAGCTCTAGGCGCAGCAGCAGTGCCGTGGGTAAGCGCCAGTAGGCGGTGCTCAAACTGCTGAGCTTAGGTGACAAAAGGCACACCGCCCAAGAGCTGTTACAGGGCATCACGGCGCAGACCGATGTGTGGCTGGCACCACTGAACCTCAAGCCAGGCATTGTTGTGTGTGACAACGGGCGTAACCTGGTGGCGGCTCTGCAACTCGGCAGACTGACACATGTGCCATGCCTGGCCCACGTGTTCAATCTAATAGTTCAGCGGTTCCTGAAGGCATACCCCAATCTGTCTGATTTGCTCACCAAGGTGCGCCGCATCTGTGCGCATTTCCGCAAGTCGACCACAGATGCTGCCACTCTCAGGGCAGCGCAGCGCCGCCTACAACTGCCCACTCACCGACTGTTGTGCGACGTGCCCACGAGATGGAATTCCACATTAAACATGTTATCCAGAGTTTACCAGCAGCGCAGAGCAATTGTAGACTGCCAGATGTCAACTTCCACCAGAACTGGTAGTCAGGTCACTCAGATTCCTCAAGTCTACAATGAGGAGTGGACATGGATGTCTGATATCTGCCAGGTGTTGAGCAACTTTGAGGAGTCAACACAGATGTTCAGCGGCGATGCCACCATTATCAGCCTCACTATCCCGCTGCTTTGCCTGTTGAAAAACTCACTGCTCAGCATCAAGTCGGATGCTTTGCGCTTGTCACAAGAGACGGTGGAGGAAGATACGTCGCTTGATAGCCAGAGCACACTCCGGTCTGTTTCTCAGCACGTATCGGAGGAGGGGGATGAGGATGAGGAGGAAGAGGAGGAGAATGTCAGCAAGAAAGTAGAGGGTACAGATGCTCAGTCCTTAACTCTTGAGCGTGTATGGGCTGAAGAGGAGGACTTGGAGGAGGAGGAGGAGGAAATGGAGAGTCAGGCCAGTGAGGAGAGGGAATTCTTGCGTGTTGGGACTCTGGCACACATGGCAGACTTCATGTTAGGCTGCCTATCCCGTGACCCTCGCGTTAGAATCATTTTTTCAAACACTGATTACTGGCTGTTCACTCTCTTGGACCCACGGTACAAGCAGAACCTTTCCACTCTCATCCCTGCAGAGAAAAGGAGTATGAGAGTAAATAGATATCAACAGGCCCTGATGCACAAGCTGAAACAATTCTTCCCATCTGACGCCGCTAGCGGCAGAGGGCATGGTTCTTTGGGCCAAGTAGCGGGGGAGAGGAGGCGAGCAGGCAGCTTGTCCAGCACTGGCAGGGGAACGCTCTCCAACCGCCTTTGCCACTTTTATGTCACCCCAGCAAGACACTGTCACCTGTCCCCAGTCTAGGCAGAGTAGGGGGGAGCTGTACAGAAAGATGGTAAGGGAGTACCTAGCTGACCATACCAATGTCCGTAGCGATCACTCTGCTCCATACAACTACTGGGTTTCAAAGCTGGACACGTGGCCTGAACTGGTGCTGTACGCCTTGGAGGTGCTGGCCTGCCCTGCCGCTAGCGTGCTGTCAGAGCGGGTATTCAGTGCAGCTGGTGGCGTCATCACCGATAAGCGTACACACGCCTGTCAACTGACAGCGCTGACAGGCTGACGCTTATTAAAAAGAACAAAGCCTGGATTTAACCCGAATTCAAATCTCCTCCGGGGGAAAGCAGCTAAAAATTTAAATAACTTATGTATCCGATTCCTCTTCTACCTCCTCCTCCTATTCCTCATCCTCCTCCATATCGTCTTTGCCTAACGCTGACCCAAAAAAAATTTTTAGAGGTCCAACTGGCACTCTTTTAGCACAATTTTTCAGGAGGGCCCCCTACAGGCCCTCTATTCAAACAATTTTTCCAGAGTTCCACCTACATGCCCTCTCTTCAAACAATTTTTTAGGAGGGCCCCCTACAGGCCCTCTATTAAAACAATTTTTCCAGAGGTCCACCTACAGGCCCTCTCTTCAAACAATTTTTCAGGAGGGCCCCATACAGGCCCTCTATTCAAACAATTTTTCCTGAGGTCCACCTACAGGCCCTCTCTTCAAACTATTTTCCAGGAGGGCCCCCTACAGGCCCTCTATTCAAACAATTTTTCCAGAGGTCCACCTACAGGCCCTCTCTTCAAACAATATTTCCGGAGGTCCACCTACAGGCCCTCTCTCCAAACAATGTTTCCGGAGGTCCACCTACAGGCCCTCTGTCCAAACAATTTTTCCGGAGTTCCACCTACAGGCCCTCTCTCCAAACAATTTTTCTGGAGTTCCACCTACAGGCCCTCTCTCCAAACAATTTTTCCGGAGGTCCACCTACAGGCCCTCCCTCCAATTCCAGTTTCCAGTTTTATTTGCGCAAACTGCATACATTTTTATTTTTGGGATAGGTGTGAAAAATAATATTACTTGCGAATCTATATTGCCCAACATTGGATATGGTAGCAAGTAGAAGACCAAGCACATGCTGCCCACAGGGTTCCGCAAATTCCTGGTCCACCCGCAAATTCCTTGTCCACAATGTCAAGGAGGTCGAGGTTCTGTTGATGAGCAACAAGTCCTTTTGTACTGAAATCACCGACAAAGTCTCCATCTAAGAACCTACAGACCATTGTGGAGAGAGCGGCACAGCTCGCCATCAAAGTGACGAACCCCAACACCAGACTGCGCAGAGAAGATAATGAATAAATATCTCTGTGGTTATTTGTGCTAAATAAAAGTTAAATAAACCCCCAAAAAAATTAATCTGTTCCTGTGCCTGATCCACCCAAGTTGAATCTGTCCCATCATGAGAAAGTCCCCCCCAATGAGTCCCCACTGTAACTTGCTTCCCATACAACTACCTCACCCCCCGACATCTGTGTCTCGACATTGTCCACCACCTCCTCAGACAACACTGGTAAGTCCACACTGTCAGCACACGGAAACAGCAAAAGGTCTTGCGAATTGGGGCAGAGAATGTTCTTGGGATAGCACATCAGAGAAGGGGTGACTATGGGGTTCCAGGGAGTACGTGACCACATGCAATCTCCATCTAAAAAGTCATGCCACACTTGATCAATCTCATAATTTATGACTGTACCGGTTGATGCTAAATTTTTAAGTTGGGGTCCTGTGTCGTCATTCTAACTCCATCCGGCTGTTGTCACCACCACACACTCTAGCCCAGGGGGCACTCCTCTGGCTCTTCCAGCTCAACCTCCTTCCCCCCCAGCCTGCCCCCCCCCCCCACCTACAGGCCCTCTCTCCAAACAATTTACGTCTTTATCCTATCTTTCTCTCTCTCTCCAAACCGTTTTTACGGATAGCTGCCATATATACGGTTTTAAACTGAGTAGTATACATACCACACTTGATCAATCTCATAATTTACGACTGTACCGGTTGATGCTAAATTTTTAAGTTGGGGTCCTGCGTCGTCATTCTAAATACATCCGGCTGTTATCACCACCACACACGCTAGCCCAGGGGGCACTCCTCTGGCTCTTCCAGCGAAACCTGCTTCCCCCCCACCTACAGGCCCTCTCTCCAAACAATTTACCCGGGTAGGGGACGTATTAGATATTGTACAGATTTTTTAATTGCCTCCTGCGATAGACGGGAATGGAACCGGGGTCAACTGCTGGGGAAGCAGCTATGCTCACCACTTTACCACCAACAGCCACAGCAACTGATAAGAACAGATACTAAACTTGATGTCAGCTGCAGTGCCAGCATGAGCAGTAGTGTCACCTTCAGGCGGTAATGGACCTTCGTGAAGGGTATTTTCCTCGCCTTTCTTGGTCAGGGTGAGCACAATTGCCATGAGGGTAACCACCAGGCTGTTGCCTGAGAATTTGGGGTAATGGTGGGATTAGGCAGCCTCAGAGGCATCCATGTATGCTGCCCCTGCTGTTTCCTGTCCATTTCCGTGGTGTTTCCATCATTTTCTGAGGTTTCCAGGTTTTCACCCAGCCTTCCCTAGGCAGAGCCTTGGTCCCCCGCAAAAATGCTCGAGTCTCCCATTGACTTCAATGGGGTTCGTTATTCGAAATGAGCACCTGAGCATCGGGAAAAGTTTGACTCGAATAACGAGCACCCGAGCATTTTAGTGCTCGCTCATCTCTACTTGCAACCCAATCACAAGAAATGTTTGCTGGAATTACTGATGTACAGTGTCATATATTGCAAACAACATAAAAGCAGCAATATAACAGCAATTTGGATGCCCAGTTAATGCAGCAAGGCGTAATAGAATCGCTCCTATTACCCAGGCTGTATGCTCTCCTATTGCACCCTGTTCTTCTTTTATAGTGTAGATAATGCCTCCCTATGTTTTCCCTACCAATACCTTGAATGATCTTTCCTTGAACTGCTAAATCAATTTTTTCAGCACAATAAAGTCTTTCCTAGCACTGTCCCTAGTGCCTGTCACATCTTTCCCTGCACTAAGAACAGTGGAAATGGCAGAATCAAAGATAGCTGAGGCTGTTTATAGGGCTGTGACATCACAGGGGCCTGCTGCTGATTGGCTACATGCATGAAATTGTGGGTGATCCCTTGTTCCCACGGTTCTTTGCTCCATGTCCTAACATGTGCAGCAGCCATTTTAGGAAAAAATGTGATTTGTTACTATGAAGGAAATTCAGATTTGGTGTGAATAAAATTTTTCCTTAAATTTGGATCAAATTCCTCTTTGTCAACTTTGATTTGCTCATCTCTATTCTCAACATGATAACAGCATTTTAAAAAATTATTTAACAGTAGACTTTCTTTCAACTGTATTTTTTTTTTTTTTAGTATGATAAATAAGTGACGTGAAGTAGTTTGCCTATCAATACAGGGATCTCTTCCATGATCTATTTGTACAGAAGGTCTGTGGCAGTAACAAGGGAGCATTCTGTACATCTAGGGGAAACATCAACATAGCAGTGGATTCTTTACTATAAGAGCAGTGAGACTACGGAACTCCATAAAAGAGGACTGTATACATTTCTTGAGCGTAACAGTATTACAAGATATAGTTATTGGAATTTCTGAGGATTCTTTAATCCTGGAATTATTTTGATTGCAAGATTACTAGTGGAGGATTTTTTTTTTCTCTAAGATAAGGAAAGTTGTCTTCTATCTCATGCTTTTTTTTTTTTTTTTGTCCTTCCATGGATCAGCTTTGCAGTGTAACAGGCTAAATAGGATAGGCTTAGATAGGATAATGTATTTTTTTTTTCAGTCTTACAAAATATGCTGCTATGTTACTATTTCTAATCTAAGGACTCTTCCTAAGTTCCTCTTATTTTTCATTCACCGATCACACTCTTGAGAAGTGTTTCCTTTACAGCTTTTCTAATGTCCTTATTTCTCAGACTGTATATAATGGGGTTCACCAAAGGAGTAAAAACAGTATACAGCAATGACAGAATTTTACTAATGGAATGTGTTATGCCTTTTGTTGGGACAACATAAACAATGAACAGAGTCCAATAAAATATGGAGACCACAATGAGGTGGGAGCTACAGGTGGAGAAGGCTTTCTGTCTACCAGTATTGGATGGGATCCTGAAGATTTCCAGAACAATGTAAGTATAAAATACAACAATGATTGTGGTTGGGAATAATACAAATGGAATAACCATAATGTAAGTCACTAAGTGTACAGCAAAGGTGTCTGAACAGGCAAGATTTAAAAATGGAATAATGTCACAGAAAAAATGGTCAATAACATTTGGTCCACAGAACTCTAACATTGACATTGGTATATTGTTAGTCAATGTATTAATAAAACTTAACACCCAACACATGGCAGCCAATTTTATACAATGGATCCTTGTCATTATAGAAGCATAGCGTAGAGGATTACAGATGGCCACATATCTGTCATAGGACATCACAGCGAGAAGAAAGCACTCAAATGCTTCAGAGGCACAGAAGAAAAACAACTGAGTGATACAGTGAATAAAAGTGATGGTCCCCCCATTATTCAGTAGGATGTGGAGCATCTTGGGGACAATATCTGTGATCACCATGATGTCACAGATGGACAGTTGTGAGATGAAGAAGTACATTGGAGTGTGGAGATTCTTGCTGGTGGACACCAAGGTGATGATCAGAAGATTCCCACATATTGTCCCACAGTAAACCACCAGGAGAAGACAGAAAAGGAAAATCCTTAAACATCGACTGGTCTGAAATCCTAAAAGGAAAAACTCTGTTGTTGCAGTCACATTGTTCTCCTGCATAAAGAAAAAAAGAAGTCACAATACAATAACCCAAAACCAGCAACTGAAAGTAGATAAACTCAAAAACTCATGTTTTCTACTGGGGCATATTTGGGGTGTGGAAGGGTCATAGGAAACTGTGTACCAAAGGTTTTAATTATCAATTCCCAGTGGGGTCGGGCCAGGGTACTTACATCCAGGGTGATGACAGTGACCAAAGTCTTTGTTCTAGACCCAAACGTGTCAGTGTATTCTAATGAACATACTGTGTTTTCATTTGTTGAGCAAATCAAAGCATCTGAAGTGGAATTTGATCTGAAGTTTAGGAAAAATTGGATTAGCAACAAATCTGAATTTCCTCATCTCTAAAAGCTTTTAATTGTGGAATATTTGAAAGACAGAGAGCAGGACAGTGTATGGAGATCAAATGGAGATTTGTTACACACTGTAGGAAGAGCATAGGGAGATCACAGGGAGAATGCAGGGACAGTGCATGGACTGTAATCTGAAACTGAAGAGATCCATAGGAGACAGAGCAGTTTGTATCAATCCCTATGTAGGGCACAAAGCTATCTAATTGAACCATGTCCGTCTTTGTTTAATAGATAAGCAATTTTATTACGCCTTGATTCTCAAATTGAGGTGAATAACCTGTTTCCTTGAACTGTTATTGGTGTGTCCACCTTGTTTCATAGATAAGCTATTGTATTACGCCTTGTTTAAAAGACAAGCACTTCTACTTACGTAGTATGCCTTGATTCTCAAATTTGGGTGAATAACCTGTCTTGCTGTACTGTTACTGGGGTGGCCATCTGCCTGTCAAATTAACTGTTTCACTAACAGAAAGGACTAGCTATGCATGTTGGTGCAATAGACAGTGCTATACCCAGAGATACAGCTGATATAACTCCCTTCATGGCAAATTAATTCGGAACAAAATACATTTTTTGGAAAAAAAATCAGCAAGGCATCTCAATCTAATTTTTGGAAACTTTGGCCATCTCTAGAATACAGTCTCTGAGCAGGGGGAGCTAATGTTCTTTGGTCATGGTGGGCAGCTTGTAGCTTTCAGTGTTTCCACTACAAACAGAGGAGACTGTAGCCAGATTAGCGGCAATTATCTTCTTTGCCAAAGCCCACAATCCCTTTCTGTCGGCTAAACCTTCAATCAAACTTTTCCCTTCTGAGGACTGGCATATTTGTTCCTTGTGGGCTGTAGGGAAATGGCATGTTGCTGTTCCTTGTTGCTCTGAGGTGCTCACTCCTCAGCAGTCAGCCATTAACTCTAGAATCTTCCTCCTATAGAGGAAGGGTGGAGCCAGCCCTGACTACTAGTAATATTAACACTTTCAATGCTTTGCAGTGCATTTCAGGACACTGCACAAAGACGGCTGGACCACTCAAAAACAAAACAAAAAAACAATTAATTTTACCTTGGTGTCATCTCAGTTCTTCATAGATTGTAAACTCTTGAGAGCAGTGCCTTTACTCTTAGTGTTTTAATTGTATATTAGCTGGTATATACTTTTTTTGTGGAATACTAAAAAACAATTAGACAAATTTAGTATTAGTAAATCAAAAATAATCTGCTCTATAAAATATGACATGATTAGAGATGAGCGAGCACTAAAATGCTCGGGTGCTCGTTATTCGACTCGAACTTTTCCCGATGCTCGGGTGCTCGTTTCGAATAACGAACCCCATTGAAGTCAATGGGAGACTCGAGCATTTTTTGCAAGGGACCAGGGCTCTGCCTAGGGAAGGCTGGGTGAAAACCTGGAAACCTCAGAAAATGATGGAAACACCACGGAAATAGACAGGAAACAGCAGGGGCAGCATGCATGGATGCCTCTGAGGCTCCCTAATTGCACCATTTTTTCTAAATCTGGCCAATAGTCTGAGGATGACCCCAAGGCAATTTTCAGGGACATGGTAATGGTGACCCACTTAAAAATGCTGCCTGACAACCTGGCGGTGAACCCCTGATTGTCTGTCTTTCAATAAGATTGCAGTGTAAAGCATGGTGGTGAGCCTCAGTAATAAGATTGCAGTGTAAAGCATGGTGGTGAGCCTCAGTATGACTTTTTAGATGGAGATTGCATGTGGTCACATACTCCCTGGAACCCCGCAGTCACCACTTCTCTGATGTGCTACCCCAGAACATTCTCTGCCCCAGTTCGCAAGACCTTTTGCAGTCTCTGTGTGCTGACAGTGAGGATTTACCAGTGTTGTTTGAGGAGGTGGTGGACAATGGCGAGACACAGGTGTCAGGGGGTGAGGTAGTTGAAAGTGAAGCAAGTTACAGTGGGGATTCTTTGGGGGGACTTTCTCATGATGGGACAGATTCAACTTGGGTGGATCAGGCACAGGAACAGATCAATTTATTTTTTTTGAGTGTTTATTTAACTTTTATTTAGCACAAATAACAAGAGAGATATTTATTCGTTCTCTTCGCTGCGCAGTCTGGCGTTGGGGTTTGTCACTTTGATGGCGAGCTGTGCCGCTCTCTCCACAATGGTCTTTCGGTTCTTTGAGGAGACATTGTGGGCGATTTCTGCACAGAAGGACTTGTTGCTCATCAACAGAACCTCGAGCTCCTTGACATTGTGGACCAGGAATTTGCGGAACCCTGTGGGCAGCATGTGTTTGGTCTTTTTGTTGCTACCGTATCCAATGTTGGGCAATATAGATAAGGTGGTATAGGTAATATTATTTTTCACACCTATCCCAAAAAAAAATGTACGCAGTTTGCGCAAATAAAACTGGAAACTGGAACTGGAGAGAGGGCCTGTAGGTGGACCTCTGGAAAAATTGTTTGGAGAGACAGCCTGTAGGTGGACCTCCGGAAAAATTGTTTGGAGAGAGGGCCTGTAGGTGGACCTCCGGAAAAATTGTTTGAAGAGAGGGCCTGTAGGGGGCACTCCAGAAAAATTGTGGTAAAAGAGTGCCAGTTGGACCTCTAAAAAATGGTGTTTTTTTGGTCAGCGTTAGGCAAAGACGATATGGAGGAGGAGTAGGAGGAGTAGAGAAGAGGAATCGGATACATAAATAATGTTAATCTTTAGCTGCTTTCCCCCGAAGGAGATTTGAATTCGGGTGAAATCCAGGCTTTGTTCATTATAATAAGCGTCAGCCTGTCAGCGCTGTCAGTTGACAGGCGTGTACGCTTATCGGTGATGACGCCACCAGCTGCACTGAATACCCACTCTGACAGCACGCTAGCGGCAGGGCAGGCCAGCACCTCCAAGGCGTACAGCGCCAGTTCAGGCCACGTGTCCAGCTTTGAAACCCAGTAGTTGTATGGAGCAGAGTGATCCCTACGGACATTGGTATGGTCAGCTAGGTACTCCCTCACCATCTTTCTGTACAGATCCCCCCTACTCTGCCTAGACTGGGGACAGGTGACAGTGTCTTGCTGGGGTGACATAAAAGTGGCAAAGGCCTTGGAAAGAGTTCCCCTGCCAGTGCTGGACAAGCTGCCTTCTCGGCTCCTCTCCCCCGCTACTTGGCCCACAGAACCATGCCCTCTGCCGCTAGCGGCGTCAGATGGGAAGGATTGTTTCAGCTTGTGCACCAGGGCCTGTTGATATCTATTCACTCTCATACTCCTTTCCTCTGCAGGGATGAGAGTGGAAAGGTTCTGCTTGTACCGTGGGTCCAGGAGAGTGAACACCCAGTAATCGGTGTTTGAAAAAATGCTTCTAACACGAGGGTCACGAGATAGGCAGCCTAACATGAAGTCTGCCATGTGCGCCAGAGTCCCAACATGCAAGAATTCCCTCTCCTCACTGGCCTGACTCTCCATTTCCTCCTCCTCCTCCTCCAAGTCCTCCTCTTCAGCCCATACACGCTCAAGAGTTAAGGACTGAGCACTGGTACCCTCTTCTGTCTCGCTGACATTCTCCTCCTCTTCCTCCTAATCCCCCTCCTCCGATACGCGCTGAGAAACAGACCGGAGGGTGCTCTGGCTATCCAGCGACGTATGTTCCTCCACCATCTCTTGTGACAAGTGCAAAGCATCCAACCTGATGCTGAGCAGTGAGTTTTTCAACAGGCAAAGCACCAAGATGGTGAGGCTGATAATGGCGGCATCGCCGCTGACCATCTGTGTTGACTCCTCAAAGTTGCTCAACACCTGGCAGATATCAGACATCCACGTCCACTCCTCATTGTAGACTTGAGGAATCTGACTGACCTGACTACCAGTTCTGGTGGAAGTTGACATCTGGCAGTCTACAATCGCTCTGCGCTGCTGGTAAACTCTGGATAACATGTTTAATGTCGAATTCCATCTCGAGGGGAACGTCGCACAACAGTCGGTGAGTGGGCAGTTGTAGGCGGCGCTGCGCTGCCCTGAGAGTGGCAGCATCTGTGGTCGACTTGCAGAAATGCGCACAGAAGCGGCGCACCTTGATGAGCAAATCAGACAGATTGGGGTATGTCTTGAGGAACCGCTGAACTATTAGATTAAACACGTGGGCCAGGCATGGCACATGTGTCAGTCTGCCGAGTTGCAGAGCCGACACCAGGTTACGCCCGTTGTCACACACAACCATGCCTGGCTTGAGGTTCAGCGGTGCCAGCCACACATCGGTCTGCACCATGATGCCCTGTAACAGCTCTTGGGCAGTGTGCCTTTTGTCACCTAAGCTCAGCAGTTTGAGCACCGCCTGCTGGCGCTTACCCACGGCACTGCTGCTGCGCCTAGAGCTACCGACTGAAGGCGCCGTGCCCACGGATGGTAATTCGGAGGAAGAGGTGGAGGAGGAGGAGGGGTCGGAGGAGGAGGCATAGTACGTCTGAGAGACCGTGACCGAGGTAGGCCCCGCAATCCTCGGTGTGGGCAGTACATGAGCGGCCCCAGGGTCAGTCTCGGTCCCAGCCTCCACCAAGTTAACCCAATGTGCCGCCAGTGAGATGTAGTGTCCCTGCCCGGCAGCACTTGTCCACATGTCCGTGGTTAGGTGGACCTTCTCAGAAACAGCGTTGGTCAGGGCACGGAGGATGTTCTCTGACACGTGCTGGTGTAGGGCTGGGACGGCACATCGGGAAAAATAGTAGCGGCTGGGGACCGAATACCGAGGGGCAACCACCGCCATGAGATTGCGAAAGGCCTCGGTCTCTACTAGCCTATAGGGCAGCATCTCCAGGCTCAGCAATTTGGAGAAGTGGACGTTGAGGGCTTGGGCATGTGGGTGGAACTGTATTTCCTCTTGTGCTCCAGCGTCTGCTGTAAAGACAGCTGAACGCTGCGCTGGGACACATTGGTGGACACTGTGGAGGATCGTGGAGGCGAAGGTGTTGTTTTCCTGTGGGAGGCGCTCATGCCGGGGTCCTGGGAAGGGGGTTGACGAGCAGAGGCAGCGAGTGACACAGGGGAAGGAGCAGTGGTGTGACCCCCAGGAGGTGGTGAACGGCCTTGGTTCCATTGAGTGGGGTGTTTAGCACTCATATGCCTGCGCATGCTGGTGGTGGTTAGGCTAGTAGTGGTGGCACCCCTGCTGATCCTGGTGTGGCACAGGTTGCACACCACAGTCCGTCAGTCATCCTCACTTTCTTTAAAGAACCTCCAGACTTGCGAACATCTAGGCCTCGCCACGGGAGCTTCACTACGTGAAACAGTTGCTGCTGATGCACCAGCTCTGGCCCTGCTTCTCCCTCTGGCCACACCACTGCTTCTTACAACCTGTTCTGGTGCAGCACTCGCCTCCGCCTCAGAAGCACTGTCTTCACTTGGCTTATCAACCCAGCTTGGGTCAGTCACCTCGTCATCCTCCGATTCCTCAGTCTGCTCCCCCTCAGTCTGCTCCCCCCTCGGACTTCCTGCCCCGACAACTTCACTACTGTCTGACAACCGTGTCTCCTCATTGTCCGACACCTCTTTACAAACTTCTTCCACTTACTCAACATTGTAATCATCATCATCACCCACAGACTGTGACAGTTGAAAAACTTGGGCATCGGGAACGAGGTCAGCAGCAACCTGAGAAGTGGTTTGTGACTCTGGGAAGCGTCCAGAAAACAGTTCCTGAGAGTATGCCGGTTCGCATTCCAAATTTTCCTGGGAGGGGGCAGACTGGGGAAAGGAGGTTGAGGTGGAGGAGCCAGAGGAGTGCTCCCTTGGGTAACATGGGTGGACTGCGTGGAAGACTGACTGGTGGACAAATTACTTGAAGCATTGTCTGCAATCCACGACATCAGCTGTTCGCACTGTTGTGGTTTCAACAGTCCTCTACCACGTGTCCCTGTAAGTTGAGACATGAAGCAAGGGAGTGTAGCTCTGCGGCGTTCCCCTGCTCCCTCATCAGGCGGTACTTTCTCACCCTGCCCAGGACCATGGCCTCTGCCCCCTGCAGTAATTGAATGCCCATGCCCACGCCTTCGTCCCTTAGCCCTGGAGTTCAACATTTTCTGTATATAAGTGTATTATATAAAATATAAAAAATAAATGAGCCTGCTGTACTGAAACCCACAAACTTGTTCAGTCTGGTTTAATTAAGTGACGTACAGAAAGTGTCATCTGGACATGAAATACGGATTGTAGTGAGTGTACTGAACTGTGACACACAGAATGGTTCCACGCAGCTGTGTGAAATGGATTTGTATCACTGAGCTAAAACAACAAAAAAACAATTTTTTAATATATTATTTTTGTACTTTTGTTTTTTTGGGAACGTTACGTGCAGAAACTATCGTAAAGCTAACTGACACCCTGCTGACATTGGCTATTTTGACTGCGACCCAGACAAATGTCGCACAGAGATTTTTGGGATCAAGCTATATACGTGACAGCAAAAGACTTGGTTGTATTAAGTGACGTACAGAAAGTGTTACCTGGGCAGAAAATACGGATTGGAGTGAGTGTACTGAACTGTGGCAGACAGAGTGGTTCCACGCAGCTATGTGAAATGGATTTTTATCACTGAGCTAAAACAAAAAAACTACTTAATTTTTTTTTTTTTGTAGTTTTGTTTTTTTGGGAACATGACGTGCAGAAACTATCGTAGAGCTAACTGACATCCTGCTGACGGTGGCTATTTAGACTGCGACCCAGACAAATGTCGCACAGAGATTTTTGGGATCAAGCTATATATATGACAGCAAAAGACTTGGTTTAATTAAGTGACGTACAGAAAGTGTCACCTGGACAGTATATACGGATGGGAGCGAATGTACTGAACTGTGACACACAGAATGGTTCCACGCAGCTGTGTGAAATGGATTTGTATCACTGAGATATAACATTAAAAAAAAGGGGGTTATATATGGAGATAGCTGCACTACTAGTGCCAGCCAGCCAGCCAAGCCAGGAGACAAAAAAAAAATTATTGTAGCCCTTAGAAGGGCTGTTGGGTTCTTTGTGGGTGATTCCTGCCTAACAGAGAACTAAATGCAGGCCCTAACACTGTCCCTGAAAGGCAGCAGCTCTATCCCTAACGACATCCAGACGGCATCTGAGCCGAGCACCGCGGCCAGTCACTAGTATATTCCAGGGTCACCTGATCAGGCCAGCCAACCCCTGCTATCGACATGTAAGGGCCCCACGTGATGCTGGGTGTACCGCAGAGTCTACTGGCTTGTGATTGGCTGAGTTTATAGGCGCCAAAAATGCACGATGCGGAAGTTGCCATTTGATCGAGCATGGCGAGATACTCGTCCTAGCAGCGAGCACTTACGAGTACCGTAATACTCGAATGAGCACCAAGCTTGGACGAGTATGCTCGCTCATCTCTAGAGATGATCTACCCTGTCCGGGGAATGCTGTAAAATTAATAAATAAATACTATGCCAGAACAGACAGTTTTTTGTCATCTCGCTTCACAAATAGTGTAAAATCAAGTGATCAAAAAGTTACTATGTACCCCAAAATAATAGCAATGAACCTGTCACCTCATCCTACAAAAAACAAACCCTCACACATAACCATCTCCCAGAAAATGCTTTGTGTACAAGTGTTTAAACATAAAATAAAACTGTATACAGTTAGTATCTCTGTAATCGTACTGACCAGCAGAATAAGGCCCCATTCACACGTCCGTTTCTTTTATCCGCATCCTCTCCGCATCCGTTTCCGCATTTACGGACAATTATGCGGATAGGATGCGGATCCATTCATTTCAATGCGGCCGCAAAAGATGCAGACGGCACAAAGTGTGCCGTCCGCATCCGCACTTCCATTCCGCGGCTCCCGAAAAAAAATAGAACATGTCCTATTCTTGTCCGAGTACACGGACAAGAAAAGGCATTTCTATTATGTGCGTTCCGCAAATTGCGGAATGCACATTGCCTGTGTCCGTGTTTTGTGGATCCGCAAATTGCGGATCCGCAAAATACGGATGTGAGAATGTTGCCTAAAGATAACATGTCATTGCCGCAATAGAAAAACCCAAAAAGCAGAATTGCTGTCTTTTCTCTATCCTGCTTCCCAAAAAGGAAAAAAAAAATATTATCAAAAAGTTGTGAGTACCCCAAAATTGAACTATTTTTCTCTCACACAGAAAAATAAATGTATGGTTCTCAGAAAAAAGCTGCACTTTTACCACAAAGGCTCTTCTACAGCAACATATTGCCTGTAAACCAATTCATCAAAATCTGCACTGCAAAAGCTAAAAGGTGCTATTATCCCTTCTGAACCCTGCAGTGTAACCAAACAGTAGTTTACATCCACATTTAAGGCATTTCAATTCCCAGTAGAACCCATCTAACAATTTAAAGATAATTGTGTGCCTCGATGGGCACTGAAATGCCATATCTGCCAAAAACTTGCAATTTTCACTTTGAACGGCCCACTACGCATTAATTTCTGAAACATACCAGTAGGGTCAAAATGCTCACTCCACTCCTTAATACCTTGATGGGGGAAGTTTTCAAAATGGGGCCCCGTTTTGGAGGTTTATTTTTTTTTATTTAACCCCCGAGAGTCTGCAGTTGCAGTGCTTTGTAAATCATCAAGCTAGGTCTAAAATGCAGATGATGCTCTTTCTCAAAGCATCCAAAACACCCCACTGTACACTTTTCTTTTTTTGTTTTTTTAGCAGGGTCAATTTTTGAGGGTTTCTACTGTAAGTGTGCTTTAGAATCTCATTAAATGTGTTGTGTGTTTGGGGGGGATGGAGATTAGGCCTGGAAACTAGGGAAGGCAGATGGGAACCTCCTAGAGAAACCCTGACTCCAGTCCTGACTAACTACCAGTAAGAACAGTTCTTAAAGGTAAGCAACTTCATACGCAGGATACCAAGGACCCTATCTGTCCCTAAAGGACCCTGAAGCTAATGTCAGGAATGAGTCAAACTGTTTCTTCATCAACCTGGATGAACAGAAGTCTCCTCTTAGGCCCAATCACCCAACACAGGGAAGGGATACAAACAAGTAATACAAAAGGGATAGAGGACACTTAACTTTCCAGTAGTAATGGAAGAATGAAAACTCCGGTGAGAACCCAAACATAAGCAGACCACAGAGAAAACTGAAAGTATAAACCGCACAGCATAGAGAAGCAACAATAAATAGGGAAGAATAAATGACCAAACACCTACACCTGAAGGAGGAGGTTGTGGTGAAAACCAGCAACAGCAAATAACCAAAAGGAAAACATGTCAGATTAAACTACGTGTTACCAGCTTCACTGACCTCCTGCTACCTGCCACGGTCAGTATGTCCTAATATGTTTGTGACCCTTCAACGCCTTCGGTGTCCCCATACATCGGTTTATGAACAAATGTGGGGTGTTTCTTTAAACTTCAGAATCAGAGTAATAAATATTGAGGTTTATTTTGATGTTCATCCTTGCCAAGGTACAAGAAAAAAAAAAACTGAAAATCAACAAAGATAAATAAATAACATTTTTAAATTTCACCCTAGTTTTTCTTTAATTCTTGCAAATGGGGTAATTTTTGGTGGTTTCTTCTCATGAAATCGAAGGAAACAGTGCAACCCTGTACTCCATCCGCACTACTGTCCCTAACTACAATACTTTCAGGATTTGCCCTAAATTGTGGCCCACAAGTTGGTGGCAGTCTCTGACTTGACTAAATGCAGGGGTCTAAACCTAAATGGTTAAAAAAGTAGTCAGACAGAAAGAGGTCAAAATCAGGAAGGCAGTAAAAAAAAAAAAAAAACAACAACAGTGAGTGAAATAAGGAGATCATCAGAGACAAAGTCAGCAGACAAATAAAGAGTCTAATAAAGAATGATCAATATCAAGCAAGGTAAAGTGACAAGCAAATAGCAGGAGGTGATGTCACAGGCAAATTCAGTATACGGAGACAAAATGAGAGAAACAGGCAAAGGGTCAGACATCCAAAGTAATCAACACAAAACTGGCTAGTGAGGCAGGAATCCAAATCACAGGCAACTGTGGCCAGCAGCTGCCTGTTTAAATATCCCACCTCAGGATGCATGTGACATTGGTGTGTATACATCCAATAGATCAACCAGCCCCACCGTCAGTGACTCTCCTCAGGAGTGCAGATGGGTAGCTACATAAGATTTCTATTATGTAGGCCCCTCAAAGAGAATTCATAACTGAACCAGTCCTTAAAAAAAGTCAGTTTTGGAAATGTTTTTCATAATAAAAAAAAAAAACTGCTTCTAGAATTTGAAACCTTCTAACATCTTACTAAAATAAAGTGACATTTCTGAAATAATTCAACATACAGTAGACATACAGTGAATGTTAAGATATAACTATTTTATGAGGCATTATCTGCCTTAAAATCAGATACATTCAATTTTTTTTAAATTGCTATTTTTTCAAATTTTCTGTAAAGTTATTATTTTTTTTATAAATAAAGGTAAAATATATCAAACCAAATTTACCACTGACATGAGAAAGCAGTTGCAGAATTGACTAAGCAAAATTTCTCAAAAGTGTTTACAACATGTTGCACAAGGAGGCCTCGTCAGGAAGGTAAAAACTAGCTCAGTCTTGAAGAGGTTATAATGTGTCCAAGAAGTAATAGACAGCAGAGCAGTCGTGTTCTAGCATTGTCAGGCACATGAATATGAGCTATAATGAGATTATATCCTGATATTTATATTATAAAACGCCAGGTGCCAGGTAACGAAAGTCTGGGGAGATTTTTCCTGTTGTCTCTTGAGGCTCATTTGTTTCTGTAAAAAATAAATATAAAACTGTAATTATTTTTATTTATTTTTTTTTAAATCCAAATCAAAGATTTTCTTTTGGCAAATTGGTGTATAGATAACATGAAGGTTTAAGAGACATTGGTCAAATGTTATTTGAGATTTTTTATTAAATTTCATTTTTGTGTTATGCTTTTTTTGGTTTGTTGTTACCTTTCATAGGTGAGGATGGTGGCTCATCATCTTTGCCTTGTTGGTCCTAGATCCTGGGTCTGGATTGACATACAGATGTAGCAGCACTAGCAATCACAGGAGAATCGCGTGAGCGCAGAACAATATCGTAAATAGAGTGCGCATCTGATGTTTTGTACACTAATGCTACGCATTGTATGCTAATGCATCCGAATTTGTATGCTAATTATATGCATTGTAAGCTAATGCGTACAAATTCACCTAATTAGCGTAGTTTTACTGCAAGTGAAAGGAGTGAAAGAGGAGAAGTCGCCATTCGTTAGCAACGCTATGCGAAAACAGTGATCGCTAGTGCTGCTACATAGGACAATATCTGAATGGAGTTTTATCAACTATTGGGGTCATTTACAATACCAATTTTTGGTCTTATTTGTGCCATAATCTGTAAATTTTTCCCCGGTCACGCAAGGTCTAAAATTGTGGGTGCAATCTGAGTGGGGAAGGGGATAGGCCATCAAGCAAGTCTTATTTGTCATTTTTTAGGCATAGAAGATGTTTAAATCTACACAGGCAAGGGAGCAGGCATAGATTTAGATAGGCAGTGGATATGCCAAAGTTATGTAGAGGCCAGCCCTTTTTGACTGGCGTCTAAATTCTGGTCTTTTCAAATGACCCCCTATGTTTGTATGAATTTCCCCCACCCCCCAGGAGACATCCTGAAAATGGCCAGGAAGTTGTGCATGCACTTCAGCCACTGTTATGTACACTGCAAAGCACACATTTCTTCATCTGCAAAGGAGTTTCCACCTGTTTGAACTCTACCCTCCACATGTTGAACCAAACCAACTATATGAGCAGAAGAAGGCCATAAACTATTTCTTGATGTTTCAGGCAGAGACATGAGCAACCCCCACCTCCCCCCCGTGTAACTTTGATGTTAGCCATTGGAAGCTCATGCGTGACATCTGCTGTCTGCTCAGGCCCTTTGAGGAAGTCACTTTATTTGTCAGTCGCCAGGACTATGAATGAAAAATGTAATTCCACAGCTTCATGTCCTGGAACAGATGCTGCTAAATCTGGCTCTCATGGCCACTTGAGCCGTGCGGGGGCTGAACTGAAGGAGAAGGAGGACACAATCAATGTATACAGAAATGTGTGTTTTTTTTGCACAAGTGGCAGGAGAGGAGGAGCAAAAGTAGGCAAAGGTGATGAGGAAGACCAGGCAGATGACCCCACAACAGTATGGCAGTATGCAGTGGAGAAGGAAGAATGTAATCCCTCCAAGTCCCTTGCACAAATGGCCCAATGCATGCTTGATTGCTTTTGTGGTGACAGCAGAATTGTTAACATTTGGCAGAGGGATGACTACTAGCTATCTACCTTGTTAGACCTTTGCTACCGGTCTAAAACAGGGGCCTTTTTTCCACCCAATAAGAAGGAGGATAAACTGAACTACTATCGAGACATCCTATGTAGTCAATTGGCCGCTGAATAGGTGTGCCATAGCCCATCCACATCTGACCGGGGTGCCCTCTGCTCTCACCCGCATAGTGAAGAAACGACTCAGTAGCAGCATCAGCTAGACCTAGACCAGCAGGTGGTGGCATACTTGGACATCACCCTTCCACTCGTAATCGAAGATCCATTGGACTACTGGACAGCCAAACTAGATTTGTGTCTGCAACTGGCCAAGTCTGCTCTCGAAAAGCTGTCCCTCTGCTCTCATGTTCCACTGCCATGGCTGTTGGGGGGGGCAGGAGCTGTACCACCTCCATCAGCAGCAACTGAAGTCTAGAGTCTCTACTGGGCACTTTTCTTCACATGCCTAGTGAAGAAAACAGCCACCAGCAGCAGCAAGACAAGGAACAGAACCTGAGCCAGCAGGTGGTGGCATACTTGGACTGAACCCTGTCATCCCACATGGAAAATCACCATGACTATTGGGCAACCAAGCTTGATTTGTGGCAGCAACTGGCCTTTCCACCACAAATGTGGATATACTGTTCTTTGTGAAGATGAATCAGGTGTGAATCAGACAAGTTTTCCACATGCCAGTGCCTGATGCATCAGACTAGATCATTATGGATGTCACACCCAAACTATGTGAATAGAGACCTGTTTCTTCTGGCATTCTGATGCTGCCACCTGCCTTATGACAGACAGCTGCTGCCATGTCCTCCTACTGCCACTGCTCTTGCACCCTCACCTCACCACTCTGCGACTGGGCCACTGTGTTGACTCCTCTTGCTGTTGCCACCTCACCATTTTGTCACTGGGCCACTGTGTTGACTCATCATGCTGTTGCCACACTCACCACTCTGTGACTGGGCCACTGTGTTGACTCCTCATATTGTTGCCACCCTCACCACTCTGCGACTGGGGCACTGTGTTTACTCCACCTACAGTTGCCACCGTCACCACTCTGCGACTGGGGCACTGTGTTTACTCCACCTACAGTTGCCACCGTCACCACTCTGCGACTGGGCCATCGTGTTGACTCCTCATGCTGTTGCCACCATCACCACTCTGTGACTGGGCAACCATGTTGACTCATACTGTTGCCACCTTCACCACTCTGTGACTGGGCCACCATGTGGACTCCTCATGTTGTTGCCACCCTCTCCACTCTATGATGGGACCACTATTGTCCCCTTTTGGCCTTGTTGACATCACTATTCATGTTACATTTCTCCAGATCTGTTAAAAGGAGGGAAAAATTAGAAACAAGATCAAACATGTCTTTCGAGCATCCATAAGGCCTGTATCACCCAGTCCCTATTTTGCATAAATATATGCTCATGATTTGGAAGCCAAAAGTAGAAGTGGGTACAAAACACATGAAAACTTATGTCATCAATGTCACCAATCATATGTCATCCCTGTTTTGGATCCTCTCCTGTTTTTTTTTTTGCTTTAGCAATACTGATGGATTACTGAGCAAATGCTGACCATGTGAAGGGGGATGCTTAAAAGACAGGATCCATTTTTTTGGGGTTGTTCTTATGATGGATGAGTGATGTCAACATAAACTTACTGCTGACACACTCTCCACTCGGTAATGAGGGCACTACTTTTGTCCGCCTGTAACAGAACATATTCTTTACAAATCTATGTGGAATTAGTTGATGGTGTAAAATGAGTCCGCTCTTTCAGGCTATAGTAGGATCTTGGGCCACTGGATGGTTCTTTATATCGGACGCTAACATTGACCTGTAAGGCTGAGTTCTCACAAGTTATTTGGTCAGCTTTGGCCCCGTAACTGACCAAAAAAGTGAAGTACGTATGAAGTGATTTTAAGAGTGACGCCTGTCATCTGCATGTCATACTGACTCACTGTACTTTTTCACTAACTCAGGGTGCTCCCTATGCATGTTTTTGCAATTCTGTGGTTCTACATCAATATACAGGCTCTCAGACAGCCAGGAAATAGCTGTTTTTAACACGATTTGTCACAAATATATTTGAATAGAATCAAATCTTTTTGAGAAATTCTGCGACCCGTCTGAATCAAATTTTTGAGAAATTTCTAGTACTACATCTCTAGTAAAAACAATGTGAACCCCACATAATAAGTAGTATTGGACAGCTATTTCACACTGATTACAGAATCAAGGATTGATGGAATTACGTATGTATAAAAGAATGTGACCACACCAAAATCAGTAGTATCAGAATACTATTTCACCTCAAATACAGAGTCTAAAGAAATTCCTTATCCATAACACAAGGTATAAAATGAAATATGTCAAAAAAGATTGTTATGTCACCCAAATACAGAATCCAGTATTAAGGGAGCTACTTGTGTGAAATACAATGTGAACACCCCAAAATCAGTATCAGTAGTATCAGACTGCTATTTGACCCCAATTACAGAATGAAATGTTAATGGATTTACTTATGTAAAAAAGAATGTTAACGCCCCAAATTCAATAGTATCAGACCACTGTCACCTCAATTACAGAATCAATTAATACTGTAATTATTTATGTATAAAAGAATGCAATCAACCTAAAATCTGTAGTGTTAGAGCACCTTTAACCCCAATTAGTGCAGCAACATGTAACAGAAAAAGTTCATTTTACACACACTTTGTTCATTTGGCCCCTGCATTCTCCCTACTATCTCCCTATACTATCTCTAAGCTGTTCCTGAACTGTTCCAAACTAATATTTTTCAAATAAAGTCTTTCCTAATCACTGTCCCAAGCGCCTGTCATGTTTCTCTCTTCCCTAAGTTCACAGTAAAGTGGCAGGGACCGGGCAGGATGAAGCTTTGATAGCACAGGGACTGGATATGTGCTGATTGGCTGGCTGCATGGCATTATCGGTGTTCCTCCATTCTTGGTCTTCTTGCTTTCACTTTGTAACATGTGCAGCAGCCATTTTGGGAAAAATCAGATTCATTATCACGAAGCGCAAGAAAATTTGAATTCCTGACAAATCAAATGTTTCCTGAAATTTGGATCAAATTCCATTTTGTCAACTTTGATTTGCTCTACATCTAATGCCCCCCAAATAAATAAATAAATAAATACATAAATAAATAAATACATTTACAAAATCATTCCAACATAAGGTAGACACATGGTGAATGTTAATAACTATGTTATATCACAATCTGTCTTAAAAGCAGAGAAATTCAAATTTTGAAAATAGTGGATTTTCCAATTTTCCATAAATTTTGTTTAATTAAAGGTGAAACATATTGACTCAAATTTATCAATAACATTAACTATGATGTGCCTTGAGAAAACAGTCTCAGAATAACTTGGATAAGTAAACACATTCTGAGGTTATTACCATATAAAATGACACGTCATGGCAAAATTTGGCTTGGTCCTTAAGGTGAAAATTGCATGTGTCTTTAAGGGTGGGTTCAGACTGGTGTTATGCCATTCAGTTATAGGTTCCGTTTACAACAGAATATAATGGAATGGCCAGATGTAATGTAGAATGGAAGCCTTTAAAAGCCATTCCATTTTGCTCCATCCTAATACAAGCCTATGGGCAAGCATAACGGATCTGTCTGGTTTCCATTATGCAAGATGGAAACAAAGTCCTTACCTTACCTCATACGGCATTTTAATTGACGATCTCGCGCAAAATCATGTGCGTGGTGGTATATGATTTTGCACTAAATCTTCAATCAAGATGGCGGCGGCCGGCTCTTCGTGATCAAATGGTAAATGATTTTTAAAAAATAAAAATTTACACTGTAATATTGGTTTCAGGGGCTGTGATCAGTTATGAGCATGGAAATTGTAGGGGACAATGACAAGGATTGATGCAATTGCCTGTCATTGCACCTACTACTTAGGCAGAGTTCACATCACCGGTCTACAACGCACTAGCCGCGACATTCGGATAGCGGACCCATTTACTTGAATGGGGTCCGCAATCCGCATCCGATGGTCCGCACCGCAAAAAAGTGGTCCATGCGCTACATTTTTGCGGTGCGGAGGCACGAGCAGAAACACCACAGAAGCACTCTGTAGTGTTTCCATGGTGTTCCGATCCGTGCTTCCGTTCCGCATCTCGGTGATTGTGGACCCATTGCAGTGAATGGGTCCGCAATCCATGATGCAGGCTGCACACGGCAGATGCCCGGGTATGGCAGACCCGGTGTATGCAGGCTGCAATACGGCCACGGGCCTGCAACGGCTGTGTGCATGAGCTCTTACTAATAAATGTGCTTTGTGATGAAGTAATCTGTGTGAGGTAAGGAGAGAGGGGCTGATGTAAGAATAAAATACAATAGAGGGTTAATAGGATTGACATCGTGAAGGAAAAAGCACATAATAAATACAATGAACATAGTGAAGTATTACCAAGTGTGTTTGAGTGCCTTACAAAGGATAGCTTTTTTTCCTGCCATGTTTTACTGCAGAACACACCCCTAGCCTAAGCTGACTTCTTGCTTTGTGCCAGCCCCAGTATTAGTGCCATCTCTATACCGTGTCTACATTTATAGTTTAGTTGCCCATATCAACCAATCAAATTCCACTGTTCATTTTACAAAGGAGCTGTCCACAATGAAAGGAGGTATCTGATTGGTTGTTATGGGCAACTAAGCCAGTTCTACTTTACACTACTTTGATAAATCTCTCCCTAGGTGCTTAGACCTATGGCTAATTAAGCTCAGTTAAAAATAGTGTTGAGGGTGAATTTGTATCTGTATGAAGTGAAAGGAAATGGCCTAAAACGATATATGCCCTTGTGGCCCCCCCAATACTCAGGGGAGCAGTGGATGAACTGTCTGCTCGATCTGTGTAGCCCTACATATATTTATATGTCTTCTATAATAAATATTGTAGAAGGACAGTGGGTATGAATGGTGCCCTTGTGTACCAGATAGTGATGAGTGAAGAATTGAAAAATTCGATTCAGCTAAAAAAAAAAAAAATAGCTTTGCTCAAATTGCATAGTCATGAAGCACATTTCTTCGCAAATAGTGGGTGCAATGATATCATAAACAGAGTGTACAATTAAAATAAAATAATAAAAAAATAATAATAATACTTACCCGATGCATTCACTTGCAACAGACAGGCTGCCACCATTGTGCTTGAAGATCTGGCTCTAAATCTCACGCTGTACTGCACACAAGATTTTGGCCGAGATCTTCAAGAAGATGGCGGCTGCTATTACATCATGAGCTAATGGATCAGGTAAGTATTATTATTATGTTTTTGTTTTGTTTTTTTACACTGTTTCAAGTTGAATTGATTTGCTTCCGCAAAGCATGAGGAAATTCTGCTTTGAAGCAAATCAAATTTATCCTGACATTTGAGAGTACCTGACCGAGACAGAGCTGAAAAAGCTCTGAAAAGCTGAAGCAAGCTCTCTCAAGTCTGTTCTTGTAAGGTCTCAACTATTCCAACATTAAAAAAAATATTTTACAGTAGTAGTATTGTTTAAACTCTATTTATTTCTGCACCATAAATAAGTGATATGAAGTAGTTTGCCTATCATTACAGGGGTTCTCTCCCATGATCTATTTGTACCAAGGACTGTGGCAGTAACAAAGGGACATCCTCTACGTCTAGGGGAAAGAAGGATTCTCCATCAACATAGCAGTGGATTCTTTATGATAAGAGCACTGAGACTACGGAACTCTTTACCAAAGGAGGTGGCAATGATGAATTCAATAAAGAGAGACCTGGGTTCGTTTCTTCAGAGCAGAAATTTTACACATTATAGTTAGAATTTCTGAGGGCTTTTTGATCCCGGGAGTTATACCTTCTGTAAGATTGTTTTTTTTTTCACTAAGATTAGAAAAGTTGACTTGTACCTCATGGAGATATTCATCTTCCCCTGGATGAGGTTTTCAGGGCCATAGGCTGAACTGGAAAGACTTTTTCAGCCTTGCAAAATATGTTGCAATGTAACTATCCAACTATTTATCCTATAACGACCCTCTTAATGTTCTTTCACCAGATCACTTTCCTAGGAAGTGTCTCTTGTACGGCTTTCCTGATGTCTTTATTCCTCAGACTATATATTATAGGGTTAACCAAAGGAGTAAAGACAGTGTACAGCATGGAGAGGATTTTACCAATGGAGAATGTTAGGACTTTTGTTGGGATAACATATACTATAAACATAGTCCAGTAGAATATGGAGACCACAATGAGGTGGGAGCTACAGGTGGAGAAGGCTTTCTGTCTACCAGTACTGGATGAGATCCTTAAGACTGCTAATACAATATAAGTATAAGACACTACAATGATTGTGGTCGGGATTAATATAATAGGAATACCAATAGCGTAAATCTCTAAATGGAGGATAAAAGTGTCTGAACAGGCAAGACTTATAAAAAGGATAATGTCACAGAAAAAATGGTCAATAACATGTGGCCCACAGAAGTCTAACATTGATATTGTAATACTATTAGTCAAAGTAATAGTAAAACTTAACACCCAACACATGGCAGCCAATTTTATACAATGGATCCTTGTCATTATAGAAGCATAGCGTAGAGGATTACAGATGGCCACATATCTGTCATAAGACATCACAGCGAGAAGAAAGCACTCAAAAGCTTCAGAGGAACAAAAGAAATACAACTGTGTGATGCAGTCAATAAAAGTGATGGTCTTCCCATGTTTCAGTAAAATGTGGAGCATGTTGGGGACAATATTTGTGATCACCAAGACATCACTGATGGCCAGTTGTGAGATGAAGAAGTACATTGGAGTTTGGAGGCTCTTGCTGGTGGACACCAGGGTGGTTATCAGGAGATTCCCACATATAGTCCCACAGTAAACCACCAGAAGAAGACAGAACAGGAAGATTCGTAAACTTTGGCTGGTCTGAAATCCTAATAGCAAAAATTCTGTTGCCGCGGTCACATTGTTCTCCTGCAGACAGAACAAATAGTAGTCATTATAATAATCTAAAAGCAGCATCATACAACAGCTAAACAGTTCCCACTAAGGCATCAATCTTATCTCAGAAAATTAGCCCTAGTTTTTTTTTTCTCTGATCAGACACTTCCTAAACCAACTTGGCTGAGATATAAGGGTAATTACAGGTGTGGCCATCGAAGGTGCATTTGTTGCAAATATACAGTATGTATATCACACAAGGTATACTCTCAACAGCAAATGGCCGTTTGTTCAATATGAGGCAATAATGATGATGTAGCCCATCTGATATTGATCATTGCAATATGTGGGATGCACTTCAAATGAAATAAAAACCAGAATTAGAAAACAGATATTGGACATACCGTGAGAAATCCCTAATCAATCACCAGGGGCGTAACTACCATAGCGGCAGACCATGCAACTTCTATGGGGCTTAGGGCAAGAGGGGTCCAGTCTTAGTTAGGATTATCTCCTCTTCTACTGGAGGTGAAAACTCTACCCTCTAATGGAACAACTTTTAGCAGATGAAGCAGTGGAAAAATGAAACGCGTGAAAGCTGTGTGTGTCTGGATTCTGTCTTGTATGGATTTTACAGTACATGAAGATTAATAAAGGTCCCTAGTGCTCATTTCCAAGCATTTCCATGGTTCAGTGAGTGATTAACTCAGGTGAGCACAGCAACTACACTCTTCTGAATTACAAACTCATGTTCTGGACTTGTCATGTCTGGGGTTTAGAAGGGTCATAGGTAACTGTATACCCAAGGAGTTAATTACCAGTTGACAGTGGGGTCAAGGCCAGGCTAATGTATGCAATCAGCCATAAAGCAACTCCCATAATTCTCCAACCAGACATTTAGCTAGGCTTTCCAGCACCCAGTGCAAGGATTCAGTATAGCGGCAACCCCCCACCACACACACACACACACACACACACACTTGGCACTCAACTTTTTTTAGATCAGAAAGAGAGCCGATATCAGCATGTAGCACACCACAGTCTGTAACTCCACTCAATGCATAACTATACTCACCTAGTCCTCCCAGTCCACTTAGTGTTATGGGTAAATAGCTTAAAATGTAACGTTTAATTATATCCTATTTATTTCTACACCTATTTTAGCCCCTTTTTGCAACTATTCCGGAGTAGTGAGGAAGTGATGGGGGCCTGGACTCCGCCCCTGACACATTTACTATCTATTACGCCTAAAGACGAGTGTAAAAGAAGAATAAAAAATACTCCTGTCAGAGCCTGAGACATCTTGGGGTTATGTATGACTCGGATCTTTCCTTTGCTTACCATATTCAATCCTTTTCATGCTCATGTTGTCTGCATCTCAAGAACATCTTCAAGATTTGCCCTTTTCACATGGTGTATCTAGCCAAAACTTTTGTTGTTGCTTTGATTCATTCTCGTCTTGATTGCTGCAACTCATTAATAAATGGCCATCCACTGTCTAACCTTCCCTCTCTTCAGTCTGTTCTAAATGCAGCAGACAGGCTCATTTATCTGTCCACCCACTACTCTGATGCCTCTAGCCTGTGCCAGTCATTATTTAGATGCATCTAGCCTCTGCCAGTCACTTTACTGGTTGCCCATCCACCACAAAATACAGTTCAAACTTCTCTCCTTCACCCACAAAGGTGAAAACATCCTCCTTCCTTGTATGTCTCCCACCCTACTTGTGCTCTCTGTTCTGCCAGTGATCTAAGATTGACATCCTCCATAATTCGAAAATCTTACTCTTGTAGAGTCTTGAAGACTTTTCCCATGCTGCACCATCTCTCTGGAATGCTCTGTTCCAGGCTAGGTTAATTTCCCACTTCCTTAGCTTAAACATGCCTTAAAAACACATCTTTTTAGGAAGAGTTATCATGTTTCCCAAACCAACATTTCCTCGTTTACCCCCACCCCTCATTCTTCAGATCCAATTTCCTTCTTGATAGTAGTCCCCACACTCAGTGCACTAGCTCATGCATGAGTTCAAAAATCAATTTTACTTTTTTGTGTCACCCACATTTCCTCATAGATTATAAGCCCTTGCAAGCAGGGCCCTCACTCCTAATGTTGAATATTATCCTGTGATGCCCAGTTTGATTTGTACATGTATCCTTGCAGAATATGGTGGCACCATATAAATTAAGATTATTTCAGAAGAGCTGAGAAAAATCTTAATTAGACTTCAAGGTTTTTTTTTATATAAATCCCATGTCCTTTCATCTCCCCTTTATGACCACAGTGAGTTCCTAACCATCACTGTATGCAGTGAGCTGTGCATGTCTCAGAGGCAGGAGCCCGGCTCTCATGGACAGCTGCACCCCTGATGTATCTGCCAGCATCTATGAAGTTAACAGTGGTAGGGGGCTCCCATTGTAATCCCACTGGCTCGTGCACTGTGATTGTGGGATGTTGATAGTTGTTATAGCAGCATAAGGCCTTACAAAGGCCTCAAGGCCTGCCGACTATTGAATCCTATATGGACCAGCCCACAGGCTGGGTCTACTAGGAAACTGTCAGTGTAAAACTAACAGTAGCAATGTAGTACAATCCACCATGTATTGTACTGTATTGAAAAATGGATCAAACCTTGAAAAGTACTGTAGCAATACAAAAATAAAAAGTAAAAATTTTAAGTTAAAAAAGTCCCCCTTTCACCTCATCAATAGGCCCAGACCCAAAACCGGACTTTGAGTGATTTATGAATTACTTTATTATTTTCCATTATAACAATGTTGCCTACATAATGGAAATCATAGACTTCTATTATGATGGAATGCAAAATGGAATGCCTCTAAAGGTACCCCTGTTGCATTCCGTCTTAAGTATTATGTTATTTTCCAATATAACCATGAGGTAACGAAAAATAATACAGTTGACTTCAATGGGGTTTGGGTTCAAGTTTGGGTTAAGCTCGAGTCCTGAACCCGAATTTTGACCGGACCTTCGGCCAAACCCACCGAACTTCCATGGGTTTCTTCATCACTACTCATCAAGCCATTTAGAAAGAAAAAAAAAACCTATTAGGTATAAAAATATTGCATGATCTAAAATTGCATCAAAAATAGAAAAATGGTGCTAGAAAAGCATATTTTACTCACCTCACCTCACCTCACATAGAATGCAATATTGAAAAACGGGCTCCAATACAAGACCATTGCAGAAAAAAAAAAAAAAAAAATATATATATATATATATATATATATATATATATATATATATATATATATACATATATGCTTTCAGAAAATGGTTATGCAAGACATGATTTTTTTTTTTCTTTTTTAAATTATTTTATGGCGAAAAACTAAACAAAAATAAAAAATATACATATTTAGAATCTCCAAAAAGACCTGTTCTATAAAAAAAATTACATGATCTACCCCATCAGGAAAATTCCTGAAATAAATAAATGAATAAATAATACATTTAATTTAATAACTATGTAAATTTAATAAAAATGGTGCCTCACCTTGCCTCACCTCATCACACCAAAAAGAAGCCCTCATACATAACTATCGTAAAAAAAAAAAACCTTTTTTAGAAAATGGTGCCACATTTTTTCCAAAAATGCTGTGTAGAAGTAGTTAAAGATAAAATAAAACTGTATGAATTTAGTATCTCCATGATTGTACTGACCAGCAGAATAAAGATAAAGTGTCATTGCTGCCTTTTCTTTACCCTGCTTTCCTTAAAATAACTAAATAAAATATGACCAAAAAGTTGTATGTACCCAAAATAGAACCAATGACACAATGGTAACTCATCCCACACAAAAATTAAGCACTCAGACAAAAAAAATAAATGTATGGTTCTCAGAAAACAGTTTCACAGTACTTCCACAAAGGCTGTTCTACAGCAACATGGCATATGTTGGATACCCCCAGAGGAAGGCGAGGGGCCGAAACGTGCGTTGGGGTGTGTGGCTCTCCTGGACTGACTCCCCATTTGTGGGTAAGTACTGTATACTAGCTAGACATTGGATTATGCCACTTATTGTTCATATGGTATTGCTTGTAGATGCACGGGTAGACAATTGATATTATATTTGCCCCCCTTTTGACACTGATGTGCACTTTATTGTTTATATATAGGACAGCTAAACCTAATGTCTGTATTTCCCAAATATATTACATATGAGGGGATAGGGTTGGTCTAGGGGAGTCACACTTTTGTTTGTGGAACTCTTTATCTTTACCTCTTTTTAGTGTATTTTTATGGCATTTTCTTAATAAATAGAGATGAGCGAGTAGTGTTCGATCGAGCCGGTATTCGATCGAATACTACGCTATTCGGCATACTCGATTTCAATCGAGTATAACGGCGATGGCGCACTTAGAATTCGTTTCCCCTCCCACCTTCCCTGGCGCTCTTTTTCCACCAATCAACATGCAGGGGGGGTATGACAGGCACGCTGAGCACGCTGGCAGCGCGAAAACAGCGTCTACATGGATTGGCTGGAAAAACCATGTGACCTCGAATATTAAAAACTCAGCTCTTCCTGCTCGTACGCATATGCTGCGTGAACTTAGTCAGGGACAGAGGCTGGAGAAGGGACAGACAGGTTTTAGCAGTTGGACAGGCAGGAGCGTGATTAAAAGCCCTTATCAGGGCTACTATAGTGCACTACAGTGATAGCTTTACTACAAGATACACTTTACAGAGAACGGCTGCCGTATTCAGGGATAGCTGCTGGAGTAGGGACAGAGAGAGGCATTAGTGGTGTATTAGGTGCTCTGCTACATACCAAACTATATTTGGCACTACTGTCAGCGTTCTTTTTGGCTGAAAAACCCTGTTATATACCTAGTGTGTATATGCACCATCTGATCTGGCAGTATACGGCTGTGAATTTTATTTTATTTTTTTAAATACAGTTTATTTGGCTCTAGTGTTCTGGGTTCTGTGTGCCTGCAATACCCTTTTTGTATACCAGGTGTAAATACCCACCGTCTGTTCAGTTAGTACACGGCTGTGTACCTTGAAATATACAATATCTAGGCCATTTAATTGGCCACTGTACTGTGGCGTTCTCTTGCTAAATTAATTTCACATACCTGGTGTAAATACCACCGTCTGTTCAGTTAGTACACGGCTGTGTACCTTGAAATATACAATATCTAGGCCTTTTAATAGGGCCACTGTACTGTGCGTTCTCTTGCTAAATTATTTCACATACCTGGTGTAAATACCCACCGTCTTTTCAGTTAGTACACGGCTGTGTACCTTGAAATATACAATATCTAGGCCATTTAATGGCCACTGTACTGTGCGTTCTCTTGCTAAATTTATTTCACATACCTGGTGTAAAATACCCACCGTCTGTTCAGTTACTACACGGCTGTGTACCTTGAAATATACAATATCTAGGCCTTTTAATAGGCCACTGTACTGTGCGTTCTCTGCTAAATTATTTCACATACCTGGTGTAAATACCCACCGTCTGTTCAGTTAGTACACGGCTGTGTACCTTGAAATATACAATATCTAGCCATTTAATTGGCCACTGTACTGTGCGTTCTCTTGCTAAATTATTTCACATACCTGGTGT
>ONZH01019635.1:0-71099 GCA_900303285.1 Rhinella marina | reverse complement strand
TACCAGGCAGTATGTCTAGTTAAAGGGTTGATCCTGGTGAAAGAGCCTCTTTAAGAATATGCAAATTACTTAAAACTTGTTTCACTCCAATTTATCTACAATCTAAAGTACTTTGAATAGCTGAGAAATGAGAGGCAGAGAGAGAGAGAGAGAGAGCGAGAGAGAGATATTTTTCTTATGTAGGGTGCCTGCTTAGTGGGAGGAGTCGTATAGGTCAGGCAATGCTTTTCTGGGTTTCTGGGGAAAATATATTGATCTTTCCTTAGAAAAATGAAAAGTTAAGACTTGACTTTTTTTTTTAACAGGCCTTGAAGCAAAACCTGAATCTTATCTGCAGACAGTTGTTTCAGGGTGATTGTCCTTTATCAGTGCAGAGCAGAGAACTGGCTTAGCTAGATATGAGGCTTCCCTGCGATTTTCTGGTGTCTTACACTTACAGTATTTCTGGAGACTGTTTTTGGACAAACCTTTCTATGAACTCCCATTCTTTACAGCTGCCATAAAGCACAGACCTTGCTGTACTGTACCTTCAATATGGCTCCCCTTACACAAATGTGTAAAAATGTAAAATACAGGACTACTACATTTACCAGCAGAACATACCCATTTTTTCTCTTCTACATCTATTGAATGAAACTAAAGTCACATATGTGAGAGTTTGCCTTTAAATCACTTGAAATACATACGTGAGAGCAAGAAGACAGCAGATAATTTGAAGAAGCCCATGTCTCTTCTGATAAAAGCTGAGGATACCACAAGACACTGATAAAAGAAGACACAGACAAGACATTAAAATAATGCAGATCAATAGTAAAGTAAGTAAAGGAGACGTCTTCTACTTTACCTGTTCACGCTCCGGGAACAGCTCCTGTACAGACTGCTGGACTGGACCGAGTCACATTTATAAGAGCCAGGTTGGGCGGTTGCACAGATACCGTATTTGCCTATATGTTATTTCTTATTTCGTAACATTTCCTTGTTTAGTTTTATGATATATATGGAAATCACTGTACTTAATAAATCTTAATAAATGTCAGGGAGAGACAGATCACCTATCTCTATACCCTTTGTGGTATTCTGATCCTATAGGGGTTATACTGTTGATACTCAGCTATTAACCAAGGCAAAGAGTGATTAGTAAGATTGTCTCATGGTCTTTGGATGACCAGACACTAGAGATGAGCGAATCATTCAAAATTTTATTTGCCGAACATTCGCCAAACTTTTCCTAAGATTCGTATATTTGACGAACAGATTTGTTGTATTTGTGTACAAAATATACATTGTTATGTGCTATTAGCGAACATTCGCCACTAATAACGAACACGCTTTTAAAAAATGTACGCAACTTCTTAGAAGACCTACGCATGAGTGTACAAATAGCGTACGAATCATCAGTGTACCATTGTCTATGCAATTACGTAATACGCAGGCACGTACAACGAGAGGCCACGGCGGGCACTCCTCCGAGGCAGAGCGAATTTTAGAAAATGGCATCCAGGCGATCCTCATCATTTAGCTTCGCTGCACAGCTGAAATACATGATCCGGCTGATGGACTGCCAGGATTACGATTTACGATGGCACACACCGCCACCCGAACCAGCATAAAAAGGAGGTGATCCAGCAGGTGATCCGAGGCTTGCGCCATCATTTCGACACCTTGCGGACCCCGGTCCAGATCCAGGGTAAATGGTCAGATCTGAAATCGCCCTCAGAGGCAGTATGTATATTTGAGGTAGAACAAGTAAGGTGCTGTCTATCCGGTTAAGTGCATAGTACAACCACCGTACAATAAAGTGAATATGAGGACACATTGCGGTACCTGTAAAGAAATACACACAATGGGCAACGTACTTGAAAATGTTGCTGAAAGGTAAACACTTTAAATATCATCTACTTAGTATGCTCACGGACACGTTTAAGTCTATTTTCTTCTGACGCTTGTCATACAACTGGAACAGAGTCCCAAACTCAGTTGCAATTTTTAATCCACATAGGTAATTGTAATCCAAATGGGTAAAAAAATAGCAGCAAAGGTTCCTTAAAAAACCCTCTTTCAAGGGGCTCCCCAATAACCTGAAAAGGGGGAAAAAAGAGATGAGGAGCACGAATGCGCATCTTGGTTAAAAAATTTTTTTTTGATGGGGGGAGTCCTGACAATCCATGTCCATCTGGGTGAGGACAAACGCAGGGCAACAAAATAAAAACAAATGCCAACTTGCTCACCCTCCAAGTTAACTCCACATTGTGGCTCCCATAAAAGCTGCAGGATCCTTACTTAAGGGCCAGCAGGTCCTCTTCACTGCTGCTGAAACGGGTCCTGACTATATATCCTGGCCAGCAGTATGATGTGGAAAAGGAATGAAATCATTAATGATTAAAAAGTGCTGTTCAGCAGCAGTACACATGGATCACATAAGGCCCCATACCAACCAAAGATATTTCAGAAAAAATTGGTAAAAAAAATAAAAATTGTGCTTGAGTTCTGTGTTGGAAAGAGCAGCACATATACTTCATAAATATTGCACTTGTTCTGAGCGGCATTACAGCAAAGAGTGTGGACCAACTGCCTCAACCAAACAATTTGACTTTGGGGTAAACCTAAAGGCAATCCCCTGGTATTGACCACTATACAGGGATCTCAACTTCACTGCAGGGGAGACATCAGGCTGACAGCTGACCCACAAGCAAGGCACTGAAGACACAGGAAAAAGCATAGTCAGTAACAGCCTAAGGTCAGGGCAGGTGGCTGAAGGTCAACATGGTGGAAAGGCAGAAGTCAGGATGAGCAGTGGAGGGTCAGTACAGTAAACAGGCACAGGTCAGGTTAGGCAGCAGAAGGTCAGAATCCAGGAACTGGGATGGAAGTTGATACAGGGCAGACAATCAGAAGCAGCACACCTTAGCACAAATTATGAGACTAGTGAACCTATTGCTCAGGCAGAGTAGGAGCAAAAAAAGCAAAATATATATAGCAGAAGCTAATTAGAAAATTGGAAACAGTCAGTTTCAATGAAGAGAGGTTGAGTGGAGTGGTGCCTGCATAAGAGGGCAGCGACAGGCACAAGCTGCCAACATAACAAATACTATGGGGCTCATTTATTAACTGATATATGCCACTTTGCATTAGGTCAAGAAAAGGGGGCATGCCATGGGCAAGGAAGAGGGTGACCTGATAGGCCCATCTCATTCATCATTTTCTATGCCTGGTTTTTAGCATAGAAAATGGCTCAGGGCACAGACTAGAAGAGGTCCATTTCTTGTACTGCATCAGAATGGCAGAATGGAGGTAAGTATTTGAGTTTGTTATTTTTATTTGGCAGAATCCTGTTGGGCCACAATGGGGTAGGGTCATTATTTTGTAACTGGAGAAAGCACTATGTGGCTGTAAAAAGGAGAATTTTTGTACTGGCACACATTATAAGGGGGCCTCTATTGGCACATCCGTTCTATTGGGGGAACTATAAGGGGTAGATTTTTGTACTGGCACACATACTAAGGTGGCACTAAAATGTTTTTTTTTTGTTTTTACTGGCATTTGTAATAAGAGAGCATTTTTTTGTATTGGCACAAATATCCTTGTACCACCACACATTATAAGGGAGCATTTTTCTACTGGCACACATTACATGGGGGAATTATTTTACTGGAAAACATTATAAGGGGTCATTTTTTTACAGACACATATTATAAGGGGTTATTATTAATACTGGGGGCACTTTAGGGACATTATTACTTGTGGGGGCAAAATGGGGGACATTATTAGTACTATTGAGTGTACTGTTACCACATAGTGCACTCAGGCACATAATTATTACTATTGGTGGGAGTTTTGGGAGGACTGTTGGCACAGTGGCTGGGCACAGTTATTTTTTAGGGCACTGTGTGCCAATTATTATTGAAGGGGAACTATTTGTGTGGTAATAGAACTTTAGAACTTTAAGGGGGGTTATCTGTTTCTGCAGTATAGTATTGAGGGTGGCAGGATGGGGTGTTCAGAAGATAGGGAGGGTGATGGAAAAGTAGGAAATTAAGATGTCTGCTTGTCAAACTCTGCAGAAAGGAGAGATGGTTGAAAGAAGTCATCATGGCGGTCTGGTCTGAATGTAGGAGATAAAGAAAGAGAACATCTACATCAGAGGAGACACTGGATATAAGAGGTATGTGGTAGTGTATTACCCTATATGTTTTGTTGCACTGTATGTAATGTTTTCTAAGTATGTCTTTAAGAGTAGGGCTGGAGGGAAGGGGTTAGGTTAAGAAATTGGGATTGAAGGGGGGGATGTTTCAGTTTTCGTAGCAGGTAGTAGAAAGGCTTTCACCACTGTCTGCTCTGTGACCTAGAATGGAAATGTATCAGATAATAATAGCATGGGTGCAACCTGTTCCTGCGTTAGGGCAAGCTAAGAATAGATCTCTGTCTACTTAATAATGGTAGAGGTTAGGAGACAAGGCCTGGAGGCTTCCTCATAATGTTTTATGACATGCGTCATCCTGGTTAGCAGTAAACACATGACACAACAGAGACAGTGCAAACAGTAACATTGTCCACTGCTGTCAATAAGATCTCTGCAGTATCATATTGGGGTGCCTAGGGTCCTCCAGCAAAATTAATTCTGGGGGCCCACTGTACAGCTACATAATACCTTCTCACAGAGCGGCAGACAGCAGCAATGGAACGCTCAAGATGATTGATTATGTGGGTCCTGACTCTAGACATACGTAGATGTTATCTCAGCCATCTGATGCATCTATAATAATAATAATAATGAACTGGTCAGATTATGTAATAAGCTGCGGGGGCCCACCAGGGGATTCAACCATTTTCATTTTGGTCCAGTCCAAGACTGGACATCTGATTAATTTTCCTTCCTATTAGAGATGAGCAAATCTATTTGCCGCCCAGAAAGAGATCAACAACACCTTCCATAAGGCAGAAACCGATTGTACCAGCATCGGTGACGGCCAACTCGCAGACCCTCTGGGACTACAAAAATGCCGTGAAGGACTGGGTGATCCAGGTACTGCACCACCCTAGGCCGGGAAGTCCTACATTGGAACGCTGAAAGGGAACTGTCCTGTGGTTTTCGGTTGAGCGAGTTTCCTGGCAGACGATGAGGACGGAAAGGAGTACTTTGTGGGCCGCAGGTCAGTGAAACGGCCGTGCCTGCCACAACCTTGTCACAGCCTGTACATGGGGGATCAGGTGGAGTACACCCCATGGCGTCCCTGAAAGGCCCCTTTGCTACCGGGGTTACCCTCCTTTGTAAGTCCCTGGTACCTACATCGGAACCAGAAGTGTGGCCGGATGAACCACCAGGTCAGGACTATTGTGCCTTCAGGAGTCCCCAGATGGCGTCCTCCGGTTCAGGGAAACACCACAGCCGGAGCTTCTGATCCCTAGACTGCCAGCACCACCACCACCACCACAGTTCTTTCAGCTGGGCCAGCTGACAACGTTATCATTTATGTTTCAATCCACGGTGATTCACCAATACCAGCTGCCGTGGAAGATGAAGTCAGCAGCAGCCAGGGGAGCTGGGGCTTCTTCCGTGGATGCAACCCAGCCGGAAGTCCTTACCCCTGCTGTCCTGGCAGGAGGATCCAGAAAAGCACAAGTGGCTGCAGCGCTCACCAGCCTGACCACCACCTGGACCCGGTCAAGTCCGACTTCCAGAAGATGAGGTCAGTGGAGTTCCACCACGGCAGCGATCTTGGCCTACAGGAGGCAGGAGCGTCCTTTGATGTTGTTTAGTAGCAGCTCAAGCGAGGAGAACTTTAGGTCCCTCATCTAAGGGACTACTGGCTGTCTCAAGGACACTTCAAGAGGACCTATGGGAGTCACACCATGGACTGCACCTGACTGGTGAGAGCTAGTTGGCACTTTTTGTGTTTGTTTGTTTAGTTTGTATAGCCACCTGTTTGACTCTCACCCAGATGGACATGGCTATCAGGACTCCCCCCATTCTGCAGAAAATTCCCAGTTGCGCCTAAGCGCGCCTATTTTCCTTTTTCTTTCCTTCTCAGGTTATTTGGGAGCCCCCTTTGCAAAAAGGGTTCTCTATTTGCTGCTATTTTTTATTATCTATGTGGATTACACATTACCTGTTTGGATTACAATATCACCTCACGTGGATTACAATTGAATTTTGGACTATGTGTTCCAAACAGTGTTTTATCATTCCAAGGAGCCACGAGGAGAGACTCAAACGTATATCTGAGCCTTTTATGCTCGCAAATGTGAAATTGATTGCACAATGTTTGCATACTTATATCTTTGCTGTATTTTAGCTACACTGTTTTTACTGGTTCAGCAACGTTCAAGCACTTTAGCCCATTGTGTGTATTGTTTTTCTGGTACTGCAATGTGTCCTATTATGCTTTTATTGTACAGTGTTTTTTATTAAATTATGCAGTTAGCTGGATAGCTAACAGTGAACACCTTAGTTTTCTACCTCATATGGACTGCCTCTAAAGACTGTAAGCCGCGGTCTAGCCTTGTACGTATGCCGCATTTGCAAGTAAATAGTACGTTAAGTATTCGTAAGCACTTTTGTACGCTAATGCTTATGTATTGCGTACTTTTAACTACACTGACTGTACGTTTGTAGTTTGTGCAGGAATATTCTCAAAACAACAATTGTTTTTTGAAAATTTGTATTAAGAGCGAATCTTGTCAGAAATTTGTCGAACATTCGTCCAAGCAAATTTTGGATGATTCGCTCATCTCTACTTCCTATCCTCTAAAATGATTGAATTTAAATCTAATTTGTTTTTGTCATCTCTTATCTATATATAAATTAATTTCTGTTGGACAAATGACTGGACCTATCTGCACCAAATTTGGCATATAGTTAGGGTGTAGTTATCAGGTGATTTGAAAGGTTTTATCCTGGGTTTCAGCTCACTATGGTGTACTGTTAGTACTGTTATTAAGATACCCACAAGAAAAAGGGATTATGGCACATCACATGACCTGCATTAGCCAATAGAAGCTCGCACATCCTTCGTTCATTTCCTAACGGACATACACACAGTCACATGTCCCTCAAAGGCTATGTACACCTTTGGGGTGATTTTCTATTATTGCATTGTGCTTATTTTGAACTAAAAATCATTTTTTTTCAATTGAAATTTATTAAAACCTAGCAGAAGTACCCAGCTTCGAACAGGTATATTTCATCTATTTCATTTAATGTTTCTGTTTGTCGTTAAAATATATCAACAGTATTTCCCATAACAGTGGCCTGTACAGAACCCTACCCCCTTAACAGTGAACTCCACAGCCCCCACCCCTCAACACTGACCCCCTTCCACAGTGCCCGTCTCCTAAAAATGGGACCTTCACAGCAGCCCATCCCCTTAACTTTGACCTTCACAGCAGACCGCCCCTTTAAAAGTGAGTTTTACAGCACCCCACTCCCTTGACATTTACCTCCTCAGGGGCCCGCCTGCTTAACAGTGACCTCTACAGCACCCCGCCCCTTAGCATTGACCTCCATAGGGGACCTTATCTGTGACCCCCACTGTTCCTTGCCCCCTTAACTGAGATCTTCACAGCACCCGTCCCTTTAACAGTGACTGCCACAGTAACAGTGTTAAGGGTTAACAGTGTCAGGGTACTGCAAGGTCAGTGACCCCCACGGCAGTTGCCCCTTTAAAAGTGGCCCCTGCCACGTTAACAAAAAGCTCCATAGTGCCCGCCCCCTTAACAGTAACATCCACAGTGAACGCCTCTTTAATAGTGGCCCCTGCCCCCTTAACAGTGCCCTCCACAGCAGCTGCCCCTTTAACAGTGGCCCCTGCCCAGTTAACAGTGACCTCCACAGCGCCCTGCCCCTTTAAGGCTAGGGCTACATAACGACATGTGTTGCGCAACATTTCGTTGTACCATTGTCGCCCAAAATTTTTTATAATGGTAGGCTATGGTGTCGCACTGTGACTGCAACACGACAGTCGCAAAAAATCTAACCAAGATGGATTTTACTAAAATTTTCGCTTTGCAGTCGCAGCATGTCTCATGCCATAGTGCAACACCATAGACTATCATTATAATAATTGTTGCAAGACATCGGTGCAACATCAGTGTCGCACGAAACATGTAGCAGTGTAGTTGTCCCTATGTTTCATGAAGCCCTAGCCTAAAGTTGACCTACAGCAGTGAAGTCAAATGGCTGGGTTGTTATGGAAACCTGGAGTAAATCTGTGTGCATGTGTGTAAGAAGCAGGCTGTGCCAAGGCTTGTGGGAAGTAAGCACTGAATTGTGTTTTGGGGAGATTTTTACCTGAGCTCCTCAGCTGGCTGCTAATTACCTCTCATTACCAGCCTGGTTACTACACAGATCGAAAACCTATTCCCAAGTCTTTCTTGTTCTCACCCAGCTTCCTCTGCCCTGCTCCTGGCTTGGTTGTTATGGACACCTGCAGTAAAATTGTATTTATGTGGAGACCTGTGAGCTTCTATTGGCTGATATCGGACATGTGACCGTGTGTATGTGGAGAGAATGGCAGTTGGGATCTGAAGAGAAAGACTCCCAGGCTAATATTTGCTAATGCAGGTCATATTTTGGGAACATCTCACCTAATGTACCTGTGTGCTGAATTTGGTGAAGATCAGTCCAGTAGTTTGGTTGCGCATAAAGAACAGACAGACAGACAGAAACTAATTTTTATAATATAAGAAGATATGGAATCCTTTTTTGCGTACCGAGCCAAGATGCTGTAGTAGCCGCCTGTGGATTTTTTGTCTTTTTCATTAGTTTGGGAGCTGACAGGCTCCTTATCTCTGCTTTCTTACCTTATAGACACTCATTAAAGCTCAATCCTTATCTTACTAATAAGAATGTGGCTTAAATAAGTGTTTATGACCTTTCAGTAGCTTAGAGATAAGGTTTATTAGATGATAGACTAATACAAAGTAGCAAGTATGTGTGACATGAAAATAAAATGATACATGGTTTAAAAAAAAAAAAAATAAATAGAAATCAGGAAATTGTGGCGTGCACTTGTAGTCAGTCCCCTGAGTCAATACTTTGCAGGACCACCGTTCGCTGCAATTACTGCTACAGGTCTTGAGGTATGTCTCTAACAGCTTAACACATCTAGAGGCTCAAATTTGTGCCCATTCATCTCTGCAAAATAGCTCGTGCTCAGTCTGTGAGCAGCAATTTTCAAGTCTTGCCAGAGATTCTCAATAAGATTGACTGTGACTATGCTGTTCTAACACATGAATAGTGAGGGGGAGTGAGAAAGGCATGTGTCCCTGGCGCAGAGGGTTGAAGGAGAACCCGGCAATTCATTTACATGATGATGCAGGGAGGCACAGTGTGGATATTACTAATGAGAGGGGGCACAATGTGGGCATAACTACTGTGAGGGGGCACATTGTGTGCATAACTACTGTGAGGGGGCACAGAGTGGGTATTACTACTGTGATGAGGGACAGTGTGGATATCAGTAATGTGAGTGGGCACAATGTGAATATTACTACTGTGAGGGGGCACAATGTGTGCATAACTACTGCGAGGGGGCACATTGTGGGTATTACTACTGTGAGGAGGCACAGTGTGGATATTACTAATGTGAGCGGGCACAATGTGGATATTACTGCTGTGTGGGGGCACAATATGGACATAACTACTGTGAGGAGTCACAATTTGCATATTATAAATGTGAGGGGGCACAATATGGGTATTACTACTGCAAGGAGCAACAACATGGATAATACTAATGTTAGAGGGCACAATGTGCATTTTACTACTGTGAGGGGGCACAATGTGGACATAACTACTGTGAGAGGGGCACAATATGGATATTACTATCGTGAGTGGGCACAATGTGGGCATTATTACTGTGAGGGACACTATGTGGATATTAATACTGTCAGGGAGCACAATGAGGGCATTACTACTGTGAGGGGGCACATTGTGGGTATTACTACTGTGAGGAGGCACAATGTGGATATTAGTAATGTGAGGGGCACAATATGGGTATTACTCCTGCAATTGGGCACAATGTGGACATAACTACTGTGAGGGGGGCACAATATGGATATTACTATAGTGAGTGGGCACAATGAGGGCATAACTACTGTGGGGAGACACAATGTGGGTATTATTATTGTGAGGAGACACAGTATGGATATTACTAATATGAGGGGCACAACGTGGGCTTTACCACTGTGAGAGGACAAAATATGGGTATTACTACTGCGAGGGGGCACAATGTGGGCATTATACTAGGTAGTAGCACTGAGGGGAAAGCAAGCCCTATTATCCTGTTATACAATATATTGGGATGGCTCGGTCTTTCATGGCCAGTACAGTACCCTCTTCTGGGAGTTTCACAGGGACAGTTGCCATTCCCAGTTTACATGATTCTTTTTCCACTGTCACCACAGGAACCATGTCATCCCGACAAGCCAGAAAAACCCTTGGATGCAATAGGATGAGTTGGTTCTTTCATTTATGGCAGGTGTATTGGTATAGCCATGTACTTTATGATAGATTTTACTCTGATCTTTGTTCCCTGTCTGCACTGCCGAAGGATTAGCCTATTTTATGAATTATGTGCACCTCTGGCAGTCCATGCACCTGGAGTAAAAAATACTGGAACCCCTGACTGGAGTAGTGTTTATCTTCCTTCTTTCTGATCTAATAAAGATAGGTGGCAAGTGCACAGAGGAGAGGATGTGAGCACCATACTGTTTCCTTTCCCCGTGTGTCGGAAAGCCTAGCTATTTCTTTGTCAAAACCACTCCATTGTTGCTCTGGCTGGATGTTAAGGGTGGTTGTCCTGCTGGAAGGTGGATCTCTACCCCAATCTCAAGTCTTTTGCAGCCTCTACCATGTTTTCCTCTGGGATTGCCCTGTGTTTAGCTCCATCCATATTCCCATCAACTCTGGCCAGCTTCCCTGTACATAGCTGAAGAAAAGCATCCACACAGCATGATGCTGCCACCACCTATTGTCCCGGTGGGGATGGTGTGTTCAGGGTGATTTGCAGTGTTAGTTTTCTGCCACACATTTCATTTTGCATTTAACTGAAAAAGGTCAACTTTGGTCTCATCTGACCAGAGCAGCTTCTTCCACATGTTTGCCCTATCCCCTACATGGCTTGTGGCAAACTGCAAACATAACTTCTTATGACTTGCTTTCAACAATGGATTTCATCTTGGCACTCTTCCATAAAGGTCAGATTTTTGAAGTACACGACTAATAGTTTTCTTGTGGACAGATTCTCCCACCTGTTATCGAGGAATCATACTCAAATGTATGATATGGAAAAAGGATTTTTTGTAATTCAATTCATACATTTGAGTGTGCGTGAATTCCTCGATAAGAGTATTAATGGGCAGAGACCCGTTTACCACAGCACCTCACCAAACAGGAGTGTATATTCCTTATTTCCTACAGATTCTCCCACCTGAGCTTTGGATCTCTACAGCTCCTTCAGACTGACCATGGGCCTCTTGGCTACTTCTCTAATTAGTGCTCTCCTCACCTGGGCTGTCAGTTTAGGTGGACGGCCATGTCTTGGTGGGTTTACATTTGTGCCAGACTCCTTTCATTTTTAGATGATGGATTGAACAGTGCTCTGTAAGATGTTCAGAGCTTGCGATATTTTGTTATAACCTAATCCTTCTTTACACTTCTCCAAAACGTTATCCCTGACCTGTCTGGCGTGTTCCTTGGTTTTCATGATGCTGTTTGATAACTAATGTTCCATAACAAACCTCTGAGGCCTTCACAGAACAGCTGTACTTATACTGAGAATTAATTGCACACAGACTTCTGAAGGCAATGGGTCACACTGGATTTTATTTAGGGGTATCAGAGTACAGGGGGCTGAATACAAATGCATGCCATACTTTTTAGATTTGTATTTATTAAAATTTTTCAAAACCATGTATCATTTTCTTTTTACCTCACAAATACTTGCTACTTTAGTGTAGGTCTGTCATATTCGCCTGGCTGACAAACACACAATTTTACATCAGGTTTTCATAAAAACCCAGCCATTTTACTTTATTGTTTTGGGGCACTGTGGGACACTATTGATGCCACTGTTATGGGGGCAGAGTGATTGTCACTGTAATGGGAGCGCTCTGTATATCACTTGTTTGTGGCCACTGTGGATGTCACTGTTATGGGGATCACTGTGAATGTCAATGCTATGGGGGCACTGTGGATGTCACTGTTATGGTGGATCTGTGAACGTTACTGTTATGGTGGTTCTGTGAATGTCACTGGTATGGGGCACTGCTGATGTCACTGTTATGGAGGCACTGTGGATATCACTGTTGTGGGGTATCTGTGAATGTTACTGTTATGGGGGCTCTGTGAATGTCACTGGTATGGGGCACTGCTGATGTCACTGTTATGGGGACGCTGTGGATATCACTTTTGTGGGAGCACTGTGCATGTCAATATTATGGAGACACTGTGGATGTCACTGTCATGGGTGCACTATGGATGTCACTATCATAGGGACATTGTGGATGGCATTACGCTGAGGGCACTGTGGATGTCACTGTTATTGGGGCACTGTGTATGACACTGTTATGGGAACTCTGTGGGTGTCACTGTTATGGGAGCACTGTAAATGTCACTGAGATGGGATCCCATGTTTGTCATCTTCATCCATGATCAATCCATTTTCCACATCTTTTTCGATGGACTAGTCATGTTCTTTATCTATGATGTTCCATTAATCAGATCTCCATTCTGTCCATGGTTTACCCATATTTGGTATCTCTATACATGACCCATTCATATTTCTCATTACCATCCATCATCTTTCTATGTTCTTCAGTTCCATCTGTGACTTATCTCCATTCTAAATCCACCTATGTTCCTTATCTACATATATATTCTTCCATATTCCTCATCTCCATCTATGATCTTCGCTCTGGAGGTTGTGGAATAATCTTTAGATAAAATGTAAGATGTGGAAGGAGAAATGTTTGCTGAAAGTAGAGATTTTATATTTTAGGGTGAGTAAGAACATGTAAGAAAATGGGAATATATTTGAACTCACGTACTGTTAGTCACAAAATCACTAAGCCATCATGAAAGTGGCTTATCTTCTGTCCAGTTACTAGGTAGATCTTCTTTAAGCGTTTAGTTGGCAGCATGAACAACAGTTGCCATGATTCACACAGATTATTTGTTCTCTGTGAGGTATTGTTTTATCTGTCTTAAAATCCAAATTACACTGAAGTCCAGATGTGAAGCAAAAAGGGAGGCCAAATGAAAGTATTGTTTCCTGAACGCTGTTTTTTCGATAATCTTCAGAAGAACACACACAGGAAAACACTATAACAATATAACGATCTGCAAATTATATTATAATCTATCTATCTATCTATCTATCTATCTATCTATCATCTAGTATCTATCTATCTATCTATCTACAGTACACTGAAACTACAACACCAAGAAGGAGAAACCGTAAGATTATTCAAATTGAAGAAGCAGGATGTAAAGGTGGCATCACCAATGTACTATACTAGTGGAGGAATCAGGCAGCAGACTTTACACAACTTTTCTTCAGCAAGTGAAATTGGACATCACATACCAAGCCTAGGGCGGCAAACATTGTCTACACAAATCATCATAAGACATCTTCACTACATTGGGCTATGAGCCGGACATCCATCTACTGGCATTCCATTGACCCTACGCAACCCCTCTCAAAGGCCATCATGGTGCACAGCAAGACAGCAATGGAGGCTGGAATGGAGGTCTTTCTTCTTCTGCTTTTGTCCCAGGCATCTATCTGCAGGGCTGCTTGAAAGTTTGCGAACCCTTCAGACTTTTCAATATTTCTGAATAATTTTTTTTGAAGACCACATCAGTCCTAAAAGCAGATAAAGACAACCAAATCAAACAACACAGTACCCCCATAAATAGTCAACAATATTAGACAATATCAAATGTCTGTGAGCGGCAAAAGTATGTGAACCTTTTAGCAGATAATTTGATGGTGAAATTAGAGTCAAGGGTTTTCAATCAATGAGGTGACAATCATGTGTGACCAGTTTTATTTAAAGAACAGGGATCTATTGAAGTCTGATCTTCACAACACATTTTTGGCAGTGTATTATGGCACAAACAGAGGAGATTTCTGAGGACCTCAGAAGAAGAGTTGTTGATGCTCATCAAGCTGGAAAAGCTCACAAAACCATCTTTAAGTTTGCAGCCAGACACATTGTATGCAAATGGAGGAAATTCAAGACCATTATTACGCTCCCCAGGAGCAGTCAACCAACAAAGATCATACTAAAAGCAAGGTGCGTAATAGTCCTCGAGGTCACAAGAAACCCAAGGAAACCACTAAGCAACCAAAGGCCTTTCTTGCACTCATAATGTTACTAGTGTACTCATAGTGTTAATGTTTATGAGCACACTATCAGGAGGACACTAAAAAACTATGGTGTGCATGGCAGGATTGCAATAAGAAAGACAATGCTCTCCTAAAAGATCATTGCTGTCCATCAGCAGTTTGCTAACGATCACCTTGGCAAGCGAGAAGGCTATTGGAACAATATTCTGTGGATAGATGAGACCAAACCAGAACATTTTAGTTTATATGATAATGTTATCTATGGAGAAAGGAATACTCTGCATTCTAGCATAAAAACCTCATCCTATATTTGACACTTGTGGTGGTATCATGGTGTGGGCCTGTTTTTCTGGATTTGGGACAGTGCAGATTGTCATCACTGAGGGAATAATGCATTCTGAATTATACTAGAAAATTATAAAGAAAAATGTCTGGACATCTCTCTGTGAGCTGAATCTCAAGAGAACATGGGTCATGCAGCAAGACAACAACACAATATACACAAGTTATTCTACTAATGGTAGAATGGTGAAAGAAGAATAAAGTAATCGTTTGGAATTGTCAAGTCAAGGAATCCAATTGAAATGTTGTGGAAGGACCTGCAGCGAGCAGTTTATGGGAGGAAACCACCAACATAACAGAGGTGAAGCTGTTTTGAAAGGAGAAATGGGCTAAAGTCCAGCTGATGTGCAGAAAGAGGTCACATCAGATAGTCACTTCAGTCTGATTGCTGTACTTGCTGCCTGTTCTGGTACCTTTTGAGCAGGGTGCCTTTGGCTGTTGACTCTCTCGTGATACTCTGTCTCTAAACTGTAAGGAGTCACGGTGCTCTAAGTGCTGCTTCCCTGGGGGCATTCCCCTCATTGCTTCATCTTGACTCGTCTGATTCCAACACTAGAATCACTTAAAAATCCCTAAACACTAGTTTTGAGCGAGCACTATTTTCGCTCGAGCATCGGTTTGCTTGGCACATAGCGGTGTTGGGCCGAACACTGCGTGTGCTCGAGTGCGATGCTCGAGTCTCCTCCCCGCACGTTTGCTCGCTGCTATGCAGCGAATAAACGTGTGGGAGAGTACTGGAATTCACTGTAATGTTGATTTGTACGCTAATGCTACGCATTGTATGCTAATGCGTAAAAATTTGTATGCTGATAATAGATAATAGGTAGGTAGATAATAGATAGCTAGTGAGATAGATATAGATATGAGATATAAGATAATAGGGCATCTCAATAAATTAGAATATCGACGAAAAGTTAATTTATTTCAGTAATTCAATTCAAAAAGTGAACCTCATATTTCAAGTGTTTATATCTTTTAATGCTGATGATTATGGCTTACCACTAATGAAACCCCAGGTCAGGATCTCAGAAAATTAGAATATTATATCACACCAATGAAAAAAATTATTTTGGATACAGAAACGTTGGCCTACTGAAAAGTATGTATGGGATATGCACTCAATACTCGGTCAGGGCTCCTTTTGCATGAATGACTGAATCAATGCGGCGTGGCATGGAGGGGATCAGCCTGTGGCACTGCAGAGGTGTTATGGAAGCCCAGGTTGCTTTGATAGCAGCCTTCAGCTCGTCTGCATTGTCGGCTCTGGTGTCTCTCATTTTCCTCTTGACTAGTGTTGAGCAGACCTGTGGATGCTCAGGTTTTGCCGGGTTTGGCCAAACTTCAGGTCAAAGTTCAGGTTCGGGCCGAACTCTATTGAAGTTAATGAGGACATGAACTTTGGTGCACTAAAACGGCTGTAAAATAGTCATAGTACAGTATGCAAAAGGAAGTAGGTAAGAGTAGGGCAATTGCCATGTAAACAAATGTGACTAGGGAAATGACTTAAAATAACATAAAATACATAAAAATAAAAAATAACAGTCTAGAAGGTAGAGGTTAAAGTGTAGTAGGAGGTTGAGGAGGCGGTAGATGTGGTGGTGTAGGTGGAAACAGGGGTGAAGGAGGAGGAGATAGCCAACACTGTTTTTGTTGTGTTTTAAATTTTTTTTTTTTTTTTTTTTATCCACATAAAGATAACATTTTATTTATGCCACATAACAAACATAACACAATAGCGGAATGCTATTTTTGTCCAGTTACCTGAGGAAGCATTAATAATTAATTATTAATAATAACCATTGTACACCATAGGTTATTATTTTAACCCATTATTTCCCTCTACTGTAAACAAATTCAGATATAACTTTCATTCATAATATACAACCGACAGAAAATATATTTAATGTACTGTATAATACCCTTACAAGTATATTCTTAAAAGAGATTGCTAGTCTATTAATATAACAGCTTGAATAGGGGAGACTGAGTTTCTCAGACACAGATGCTATTGGATTGTTTTTCCTCTATAACAAAGAGATACAAGATAAAGCAGAATAAATGTTGCTGTTAGACATGAACAAAGTTTACAAAACATCAATCCAGCTGCTACTCGGAATTTCACAAAGATATTCCAGGTGCAATGATTGGGAATTCCCCCATCATTGAACCCCTCAGATGCTGCATTCATCACTGATTGTGGCATCTGAGATAAAAAAACAACAACAAAGATTTCAGGGTTTAATTGGTTAAAAATATTAATAATAATAATAATGATAATAATAAGTTTCCTTATCCATTTGAGCATGCGGCCATCCTGATCGAAAAACCCACGCAAAATATTGTGCGGTGCGTGATGATGTCATCACACTGGCCAGCATGGTGACATCATGTGTCATAGATTTCGCGTGTGATCTTTGATCAAGATGGCGGTGGCAGCCTCTTTGCACTCAAATAGATGAGATGAGTACTTTTTTTTACCGAGTCAAAATGACAGCACCGGAGACTGTAGACAACCACGCGCCCCACGCCCATTCCACGCGCATTCCCAGAGAGGAACTTTCCACAGCGCCAACTCCACACCAGCCTTATCTATTTTCTGGATACCCAAGCGGCTTAGTGTCTGACGAAGGCCCAAGTAGTGGCCGAAAACGTTCACACACACGTAAAATAAACGTGAAACGCACCACCATCTACAGTCTCCAGTGCTGTCACCCCGAATTTTCTATCAATGGGGTGGGAACCCTATGACAGCTGAGCAGAGTGCCACAAAGGAGTTTATATACTTTTTTTTACCGCCATTTCAGGCAAAATTGACAAATTACTACGAATCAAATTTTCCCTGAAATTTGGATAGAAGTCCACTTCGGATTCTTTAATTCACACAGCACTAGTTACTCTAGTATGTACTTTATACTGAAGACGTCACTGAGTGTTTATTTGCAACACTTTTCAAGTATTACTTTTTTAATTGCACCTATTGAAGTAAATAAGTGCAAGTCTCTGATACAATCTCTGCTACTTATGGTGGGTCTTTAATGTCTGAAGAGGTACTAAGCAACATACATAGATGTCCAGTGTACACAATATTTTTGTGGTTAAGGAAATAAAGGACAGGGTTAAGAAAATAGAGAATATAGTAAGGTATTTACACTGGGCTGTGAAATAACTGACAACATCTTTTACACTGACTGGCAGCTAATGGTGTAACTTGAAGTTCGAGGGTTGCAATGCAAATTCTTTATTTTATTCCATTTGTACTGTTGGTATACCTTTTTTTTTTTTTTTTTTTAAGTTTCAAAAGAGCTTTATTGAAAAACTCACAGTTAACAACAACAGAGGTTGCATCAAACCTCAGAAAAGTAGAACAATAATCGTAATTTCAGTGCACCTATGATATTGCTCTGTGCAGAGATTAGTATGCAAGCATTTGTCAGTTATAGCACTCCTAAACAACGTATATATCTAACAATATATTTCACAGGAGTGTAATGTAGAATATGAAATATGGAGTACGGAAGGGAGGTTGCCGCAAACACATCTTGGGCCATAAAAAAAGAGCCCATAATCTTGAAAGATGGATCAATAAGTGTCTCTTGTCTTATAGCTCACCCATTTCTCCCAGAGTTTGGAAAATTTGTGATGAGTTCTCATTTCCCAAGAGGAAATTTCCTCAAATCTGCATATTTGTGCGACTTTAGCTTCCCATTGGTCCACAGAGGGCAAGGAAGAAGAAAGCCAATATTTTGGTATCAGAAATCGAGCGGCAGAAATAAGGTGACGGAAGAGAGACCGAGTGGGTGGTTGTCTCTCGGATATTTGTGGATATAAGTTCAGCAGTGCTATCAGAGGAGACGCTTGGACAGAGGTACCACATATTTTGTTTGAAGAGCGGAAGATCTCTAGCCACCATGTATAGATAGGAGGGCATGTCCACCAAGTATGGAGGAAAGTGCCTCTCTCGCTAGAGCATCTCCAGCACATGTCTGACGCAGAAGAAGAGTAGAGGCAGGTGATGTCAGGTGTTTTATACCATCTGGATGTGACTTTGTAAGCGTTTTCCTGTATGCGGACGCATCTAGAAAGTTTATGCGGAGAGATAAGGATCACCTGTATTTCTTCTGGCGTGAAAAGTTTGTCCAAGTCTCTCTCCCAGAGTCTAATGTATGGCGGAGCTGTGTTTGGGCATGGAAACCTAAGCTTATCATATAATTGGGAGATTAGTTTATTTGGATGTATTTGAGCATCTATGAGGCTCTCAAACCAGGTGAGGGGGCGAATGAAGTCTTTTTTATCTACTCTACGTGATAGAAAGGATCTTAGAAAACTGGAGGGATCTAATATGTTTTGTGAGGTAGGCAAATTTTTTTTAAGAAACGTATCATTCAATGTGTCTGAATCCCTAAAGAGTTCCCTAAGCGGCATTGAGGAATGTCTAATCCCCAAAGGAAGGCTTTCATAAAGCGCTTTCGGGATCAAGTGAAGGATATCTTTCACCTGTAACAAAGGGGAGGGGGTAGGAATCGCCAGGTAGGAGCGTTGCATCCAATCCCAGGCAGTTAAAGTGGAATAGATAAGTGGGGAAATGTGACAGGCTGACTTGGTTTTGGTCGAGGAGGTGAGAAGAGCCATTCTGATAGAGGAGCCTAATAAAGATTCCTCCATGGTGACCCAAGATTTGTGTGGAGGTTTCCTAAGCCAGTCCACCACTCTTGAGAGGAGAATTGCTTTGCCATATAATTCTGGGTCTGGAAGGGCTATGCCACCCAAGTATTTGGGTCTAATTAACATTTTGTATGAGATACGGGCTTTCTTTTTCATCCATATGAAGGAACGAAAAAGGGTCCGAAGTTTATTATAATATGAGGAGGGAATATGGATAGGTAAAACTTGTTGAAGGTATGTGAGTTTAGGCAGTATCAGAGATGTGAGTATGTTCTTCCTACCGAACCACGATAGGATCGGGAGGTCTAAAGAACTCAACTTGCTAGCAATATCTGCCAGAAGCGGAATATAGTTCAGGGTAAATAATGAGGATGGGTCTGAACCTATCTTGATTCCAAGGTAAGTTATCGTTGAAGATGACCAATTAAATGGGGAGTGTTGTTTTAGATTAAAGATGTGGGATGTAGATATTCCTGATGTTATGATCAGGGATTTACTAGGGTTAATTTTAAAGTAGGATAAGTCTCCATAATGCTCCAAATGTTGGTATATTCGTGGCAATGCCCTATCTGGATTACCAATCATCATTAAGACATCATCAGCAAAAGCTGCTATTTTGTGTTCCTGATCTCCTAGGGTGAAACCTCTAATCTGGTCATCGGATCTAATAGTTTGAAGGAGCGGTTCCAGAGTGAGTACGAACAAGAGAGGAGATAGGGGACAACCCTGGCGAGTGCCATTTTTAATGTGAAATGACTCGGACAGGACCCCGTTAACTGAAACCGAGGCCGGCGCATTGGTGTACATTGCTCTTATAGCTGCTTGAAATTGGTAGGGGAATTGTTGTTTAGACAGGACTTGTTCCATAAACGACCAGTTGACTCTGTCAAACGCTTTTTCAGCGTCCGTGCTAAGAAGCACCAAGGGAAGAGACTTCACATGAGCATGATGAAGAATATTTATGACTCTTGAGGTGTTATCTCTTCCCTCCCTGCCCTTGACAAAGCCAACCTGGTCTCTGTGTATCAAATTAGGTAAAATAGATGCCAGTCTATTGGCAAGTATTTTAGCCAGTAGTTTTAAGTCAACATTAAGGAGGGATATAGGTCTATAATTTGGGCAATGAGCATGGTCTTTTCCTTCCTTGGGGATAAGGGTAATATGGGCTTTAGTCATCTCTACTGAAAGAGGTTGATCTTTCAAGGCTAAGTTAAGTACTGGGAGGAGACGTGGGACTAGGATATGGTGAAAAGTTGCATAATATTGTATCGGGAACCCGTCTGGGCCAGGGCTCTTCCCTTTAGGTGATTGTTTAATAGCCTGCACCAGCTCCTCTGTTGAAATTGGAAGCATGAGATGTTGCTTCTGAGGCTCTGTTAGAACGGGGAGAGAAGCCCTATCCAAAAATGAACAGGATAAGGAGAGTTGTTTAGCTGAGTCACCAGGAGGAATGTTATAAAGGGCCCTATAGAAGTTTTTAAATTGATCGGCTATTTTGGTGGAATCATAAATTTTTTTGCCATCTGAGTCTTTAAGAAAAGCAACAAAGTTATGAGTCCGTCTATTTTTTAGTCTTTGCATAACAAATCTAGAGGCTTTATTACCATGAGCGAAAACTTTGTGTTGGGCCTGTAAGTAATACTTAGCAGACATGGTGTTTAGAAGATTCTTAAGTTCTTCTCTAAGGTCATTAAGATCTTTTAAGTGATTCTGAAGCAAAGACCGTTTATGTGTGCATTCCAATTTTTTAATTTGGGCATGCAAGTTATCAATTTGTTTCAGCCTTTCTTTTCTAATATATGCACCTAGACTTATACATTGTCCCCTAGCGAAGGCTTTATGAGCATCCCAGAGTATCTGGGGTGAAATGGTTGGTGACTCGTTTAATTTAAAGTATTCTGTAATAGAGTGGGCCAGTTTAGTTTGTGTTTGAGGATTGCCAATGAGAGATTCGTTGAGGCGCCAGGTCATAAAGGAGCGCGTCTTATTCGGGGCACACACCGACATGTAAATCGGAGAGTGGTCCGATAACAAGATTGTACCTATGTCTAGGTCTGAACACAGCTGGAGATGCTCCTTTGATACAAAAAGATGATCTAGCCGCTGATAAGAGGTGTGGACCGATGAGAAGAAAGTGTAATCCCTTGTATTTGGGTGCATCATTCTCCAAACGTCTACTAAATTTACCTTTCCTAAGCTATTGAGTAGAGAACTCAAAGCTTTTTGGGAATGGACAGATCTCCCAGAAGAGGTGTCAATCAAGGGATTCAGGGAGACATTTAAGTCGCCCCCAAAGATTGTAATTCCTTCTCTAAACAAGTCAAGTTGTACAAGAAGGTCCCTGAGCCAGGAGATCTGTTTGGTATTAGGTGCATACACGTTTACAAGTGTGTAGCATTGTGTATTAATTTTACCCTTTAACATGAGGTATCTACCCTCTGAATCAATTTTCTGGTCTAGGATATGAAAAGGGAGTTTCCTTTGGAAGCCAATGCTGACCCCCCTAGAATTAGACGAGGGAGAGCCACTATGGTACCAATGTGAGAAATGAGAATAGGAAAGATTAGGGTAATGATTAGCCTTAAAATGTGTTTCTTGAAGAAATACCACATTAGCTCTATTCCTCCTAAGAACATCAAAAATCTGGCGTCTTTTAGATGGTGAGTTCAAGCCCCTGACATTATAAGAGGCTATTCGTATATCAGCCATTTGATGTCGTCAGGAGAGACAGAAAGGCTAATTGATCTAGGACGGGTGAAAAATATAGACCAAAAATCAAAATATGGTACTCATCCCTTAAGTTGCGGCATCCTCCGGAAACAGTTTCAGAGCAAAATTTCCCAATCAGCTTCAAGGTGAGCAAGGAAAGTCTTGGTGACTGAAAATAAAGTAATAGAGATAAACATAAAAATCCAACACAATAAACAACTAAGAATAACCTTAAAATGGCCATATCAGAAAGGCCTATATTGGTAGCACAGCCCAAAACCACTCAGTGGCTGGGGCGATAAGGGGGGGAAAAGGTTAAATTAACCGAGTTTAACCCGTTCACCTACATTCAAGAGAATTTAGGAAGAATTGGGAGCCGTGGGCCAGGATAGACCCACGACTAACAATTTTGGACCAGAGCTCTATAAGGGAGGGGGGAAACCGTAATTCCAACCCCGTAATAGAGGGATCTCACATTTTCTACAAACCAACCTGCTATGGGGGTTGATAACGTAATACAAGAGCTATTAAGTGAAGAGGCGCGATGCATGGACATATATAGCAGGGGGAAAAGTAAAGGAAGTTCTATTACTAGAACAAAGAAAGGAAGTAAAGAAGAAAGGAGAGTTTTTTTTTTTTTTTTTTTTTTTAAGGCAGAGGAAGGAGAGAAAAAGAGGAGCGAAGAGATAGTAAAGAGGAAGAAGGGGGAAGAGAAAAGGGAAGAAAGAGATGAAATGAAATAGGGGAGAAGGGGGGGGAGGATGAACAAGGGTAAAAGGGAAAAAGGTATACAGGGTAAGTGAGAGAGGAAGAATGGACGAGTTACCTAGGGAGTATAGCATAACAAATGAAGAGCAAAATAAATGTGAAATGAGAAAAGAAAGCTGACTTAGTGCAAAACACTTTGCAGAGGAGATCAGAGAGAAGGGATAAAGGAGTCAAGTATGCAAATATGACTAATAATCCAACTTAAGGAACTGAGGTAATTGAAATGATAAGAACATTATACTCCTCAGCACAGATTCAAGTATCTTCTATCGAGATCCTCCGTGGTGTCATTGCAGATTTCGACTTCTTGGACCTCTGCGCCTTAGGTGTTGACTGGGACAGTTCGAAGGGAAGAATCTTCGGAACCTCCGGTAAAGTAGCCACATCTTTGATGAGGTCCCACGGTAGTATGTCCATCGGGGGGGTCTCCAGAATATCATAGATCGGTCCCAAATCGGAAAAAGAGCGGACCATGAGACGCTTGCCATTGTAGAAGAAAGATAGCCCGAAAGGGAAAGTCCACCGATACGGGACCTTGTGGTCTCGGAGCCAAGTGGTCAGGGGCTTCAGACATCTTCTTTTTTGAAGGGTAAGAGGTGCCAAATCTTGGAAAATGTGAATCTGATGACCTTCAAAGACGATCTCAGACATATTCCTAGCCTTAGCCAGGATTGCTTCTTTTTCAGGAAAACTGAGAAATCGACATATAATGTCTCTGGGTGGATCCGAGGGTTTAGGCTTTGGACGAAGGGCTCTGTGAGCTCTTTCTATTTGAAGTGGAGGAGGGGGGTCAGGGCCAAGGATTGTTTCACAAATAGCTTTGACCGCCTCCGGTATCTCCTGCGGCTGGATGGATTCAGGGACTCCTCTGAACCGTAGGTTGTTCCTCCTTCCTCGGTTTTCTTGGTCCTCTAGAGCTGCGTATATATCATTTAAGTGTGCTTGGCACTGATGCAGACTTGACGAGGCCGCAGTTTGGAATTCCAGCATGGCGACTTGAGTAGTTTCCAGCGTCTCGACCCTTCCACCGATATGACGCATATCTTGGCGTAAAGATGTCAGTTCCTGTAATATTGGCTCCACTGCCTTTGTCAGCGCTGTGTTAAGATATTTGCGGGAGATAGGTAGACTTTGGCGCTGGGTATTCTCTTCCGTCTCGCTGTCTCCATCAGACCCCTCCTGGCCTCCCTCTCCCGCCTTAGCGTGGGGAGCGGGCGCCATCTTGGATTCTCTGGCAGCGTACACGGCCGCGGCTTTCTTTATAAATTTATCCATTTCCCCGCTATGTGGAGCGGATTTAAAGGCTGGAGGGTTATCCCCTACCTTCGCATTGCCGATTATCACCATTTCTGGTCCAATGATCTCAAGTACGCTGCTGTAGGGACAGGCTGTATGATGGAGCTCAGCAATGCACGTCCATCTCAGTACGCTGCAGGCTCCGCCCCCCGTGTTTTAAATTTTTTAAATTAGGAAATAGAAAACAGAATGGTACTAGTGCGGCGCTGGCCGGGTCTTTAAAGATGGCGCCCGCTCCTGAGGAGAGCGGGTGTCATGGCCATGGGTAAACTGCTATTTACTATAGCAGACACCCGCAGACATTTAACCCCTCGGGTGCTGCGGTCAATCCTGACCACGGCACCCGAAGCCAGCAAACACCAGAAGCGCGCGCTTCCGGTGTTGCTCCGGCTCCCCCGTGTGGCGATCGGAGGAGCCGGAGCGTGCCTGCAGCAGCCCCTGTCATAGTGAATGACAGGAGGCTGCTGCATAGGCTTTCCTATGGAGCCCTTCTGTGTAATAGGACTCCATAGGAAAGTATTGAAATCCTCATAGACTCCAATGTAAGCGCATTGGAGTCTATGATATCATCAATCAAATGATTGCTTCTTATAGTTCCCTATGGGAACTATAAAAAAAAAAAAGTGTAAAAGAAAATTAAATAAATTAAGTTTTAAAAAAAAATAAATAAAAAAAACGTAAAAGTTCAAAACACCCCCCTGAAAATAAAAATAAAAGTATTAAAAACGCCCATATTATAAAAATATAAAAATTAATTTCCCATACGGAAAACAGCAAAACGGAAAAAAGCATAAAAATGGCCGATTCGCCATTTTTTGTCGCTTTTTTAAAAAAAAAAAAAAATGTAAAAAATAAATAAATAAAAAGCGATCAAAAAGTCATACACACCCCAGAATGGTATCAATAAAAAGTTCAGATTGCCCGCAAAAAATGAGCCCCCATACAGCTTCGTACACATAAATACCAAAAAGTGCCCCCATACAGCTTCGTACACATAAATACCAAAAAGTGCCCAATTTAGAGACCCAGAAGTTGAATGGGGCGGACCCATCAGTCAGTACGTGCAGACGTGTGGACATGTACTGTTCCACCATGTTGCTGAAACGCTGCCTCCTGCTAAGACGTTCCATAACAGCTGGTGGTGCTGGATGTTGTGGGGCACTGACAAAGCTTTTCCACATTTCGGCCATGCTAACCCTCCCTTCTGAGGTGCTGACGGTGCTCCAGCTGCGTTGGCGACTTCTTCCTCCTCTTCCTCTGCCTTTGCCTGGTGCTTCCACTGAGCCCCCGCTGTCTGGTGTAAGTGCCCCCGCCTTTTCCGATCACTCTCCAGTGACAGAATTAAGGGTGGCACATTTTTCTTATAGCGGGGAAGCAGGGTGGCCACCCAGTAATCAGGACTGGTTAGAATGTGGGCAACTCGGTGGTTGTTGCGCAGGCACTGCAGCATGCAGTCGCTCATGTCAGCCAGGCTGCCCAGAGGCAAAAAGCTGTCCTCAGCGGGAGGTGTATCATCTGTGTCTTCTGTATCCCCCCAGGCCATGCTCCAGTGATGCTTATGAGCTGCTTTGGGTGCCACCCTGCTGTGAACACGGTTCCTCCTCATCATCCTACTCCTCCTCCTCTAAAACTGTGCCCTGGCTGGACAGTTGGGTACCTGGCTGCTGTTAGTGCAGGAACACCTCCCAGCCACTTGTGAACGACTGGCCAGATAACCATAACTGGCCTGATAACCATAAGAATGATCCCTCTTCCTCCTCCTCTTCCTCCTGTTCCACATCTACTTCCATCCTCACCCGAAGCATTTTTTCAAGGAGACATAGAAGTGGGATAGTAATGCTGAGGATGGCGTCATGGGCGCTAGCCATTCTGGTGGAGTACTCGAAACAGAGCAACATGGCACACACGTCCCACATGGCCGCCCGCTCGTTGTTGGTGAAGTGGTACTTTTTGCTATGGGCAATGGCAGCAGAATTGGTGTGTGGCCCCTTTAAGAGTCGCTGCAACTGCTCAATTTTGGGAAGTATGATGCTCTGGCGGGCAGATCATGGCCCCTAAGTTTCCTCAACAGTACTGACTCAGACCTCTAGACATCGATTTATAGGATCCAGAGAAGCTGGAACTGTATTTTCCCTTCTCCAAGATAGCTGCCGCGTCTACTTCCTGTAGGAGTACATTTGATTTCTTTGTCCTCCTAAGAACTTGTACTCAGCAGTTCCTTCTGCTGGAGGAATGGTTCCTCTCTGGAGGCGGTCTGCTTAGTGGATGTCCTTCATCTCAGTACACTATGCCCAAATCTAAGATGGCTGATTAACCCCTGTTTTGCCACAGTGCTGCAACTGATGCAGCTTCACACTCTCCAGCAGTAAGTAGATGCCATAAAGTCTCTTGTAGGGGGTTTTTACAAATGGGGGGCCTTCAATAGTAACAAGGCACAAAAGTCTATATCCTGTGATGCAAATTGCAACATGACGCCCCCCCAGGGCCGATCGTGTCCCAGGTTTATAGGAATGTTGAGTGGTGTGGTGTGGCCCTTAAAGGGGTATTCTCATCTTAGACAATGGGGGCATATCGCTAGGATATGCCCCCATTGTCTTATAGGTGCGAGTCCCACCGCTGGGACCCGCACCTATATCCAGAACGGAGGGGGGGGCCCTGCACCTGGAGGACCCCAGGTTTCCGGGGGTCCGGCCACCACCAGGCACAGCTCCCCGCGCCGCTCATAGAAATGAATGGGAGCCGGGCCGTGCATGCGCGGTGCGCTCCCATTCATTTCTATGGAGCCGACGGAAGTAGCCGAGCCAGCGCTCGGCTATTTTCGACGGCCCCATAGAAATGAATGGAGGGCGGCTGCGCATGCGCAGTGCGCCCTCATTCAGTTCGGGGGCTCCGTTCTGGATATAGGTGCGGGTCCCAGCGGTGGGACCCGCACCTATAAGACAATGGGGGCATATCCTAGCGATATGCCCCCATTGTCTAAAATGAGAATAACCCTTTAATAGTCTCTCGGAATGTCACGGTTCTCCTATCTGGATACCGTCGCTCCCCAGGGTTAAGCTCTGAAGCAATAAAGAGGATGAGTAATGGTTAGATGCCGGATCTGGGATTCCATATTTGCCATTTGCTCACATTTTGAACAAGAATATGAACCCTCAAACAGCTATTTCAGGGCTGCTTACTTTTGACAAGATGTGCACTGGACTCCATTGTCAATAATGGAACACATACTAAAGGAGATTACACTAGGGCAAAAAACAAAGTACATTACACTATATCCCACATTAATATTAGTTTTTTTACATTGTAGTTAGAGATGAGCGAATCATCAAAAATTTGCTTTGGCAAATAATAAAGAAACTTATGACAAGATTTTTTCTTAATACAAATTTATTCGGTCGAATTTGTGTTAAAAAATAATCGTTGTTTTGCAAACATTCCTGCACAAATTCCGAAAATACAGTCTAAACGTAGTTAAAAGTACGCCACTGAACTGAATGCGTAAGCATTAGCGTACAAAGTGCATACTATTGACTCGCGATTGCATCATAAGCACGCACGCTAGAGGCTACACCGCGTCGTACAGTACTCGGCAGAGGCAGACCATGCGAGGTAGAAAAGTACTAGCTATCTGGCTAAGTGCAAAATTTACTAAAAACACCATACACTAAGTGCATAATAGGACACATTGCAGTACCTGAAAAAGAATACACACAATGGGCTAAAGTGCTTGAACTTTGCTGAACCTGTAAAAACATTATTGCTATGCTAAAATACAGCAAAGACATAATCATGCAAACATTTTAGTGCAATCAGTTTCACATTTGCAAGCATAATAGGGTCAGATACACGTTTGAGTCTCTCCTCATGGCTGCTTGGCATAAAACACTGGAACACAGTCCAAAATTTAATTGTAATCCACGTGAGGTAATTTTGTAATCCAAACAGGTAACGTGTAATCCACATAGATAATATAAAATAGCAGCAAATAGAGAACCCTTTTTGCAAAGGGGGCTCCCAAATAACCTGATAAAGGGGGGGAAGGGGGAATAGGCGCGCTTAGGCGCAACTGGGAATTTTCTGCAGAATGGGGTGAAGGCGGGATGGAGTCCTGACAAGACATGTCCATCTGGGTGAGAGTCAAACAGGGGGCAATACAAACTAGATAAACTAAGAACAAGTGCCAACTAGCTCTCATTCATCAGGTGCAGTCCATGTTGTGGCTCCCATAGGTACAGAGGTGTCCTTTAAATCAGCCAGATTGATAGCTAGTAGAAGGGTTCCTCAGATGAGGGACCTGAAGTCATCCTCGCTGGAACTGCTGGCTCCACTGCCCTCTTCTACCAGGAGTCAGACTTGACCTGGTGGTGGTCACACTGGTGAGCGCTGCAGCCACTTGCACCTTCACTTTTCTGGATACTCCTGCCAGGTCAGCAGTGATAAGGACTTCTGGCTGCAGCAGTTCAGGCAAGGCTGTACTCAAGGAAGAACCGCCAGCTACCCGGGCTGCTGCTGACTTCATTTTTATGGTAGTTGGTACTGGATCACCGTGGACTGGAAAGTAAAGGATGATGTCGTCAGATGATCCAGGTGAAAGGACTGTGGTGGCAATCCAGGGATCAGAGGCTCTGGCTGTGGCTTCTCCGTGAAACAGAGGGTGCCATCTGGTGACTCCTATAGGCAGCGCACAAGTCCTGCGACTGCTGGTTCCTCCGGCCAAACTTCTGGTGGTGATGCAGGTACCAGGGGCTTAGAGAATAACGTTACCCTGGTAGCAAAGGGGCCTTTCAGGGATGCCATGGGGGTATATTCAACCTGATTCCCCACGTATAGGCTGTGACGGGCTTGGGGCAGGTACGCCATTTCACAGACCTGCGGCCCACAAAGTACTCCTTGCCATCCTCTTCGTCCACAAGGAAGCCACAGCCTCGCTCCACTGAAAACCATAGGACGGTTCCCTTACGCCTTTCTAGTGTAGGGTTTCCTAGCCTCAGATGGTCCAGTACTTGGATGACCCACCGCATTCTTATAGTCCCATAGGGTCTGGGCGTGGGCCGTCAATGATGCAGGCACAATGGGATTCTGCCACATGGAAGGTGTTGTTGTTCTCCTCCTTGGCGGCGAAGTGGATGCTCCAGCCACCTCTGCCGCACCAGCCGGCACAGCGAACATCGCGTCAGGAGCCTATTAAAAATAATAGGAAACAAATCTAAATAAATCCGGATTTGCTTTGAAGTGGGAAAAAAGGAGGATTTGTAACTATTCTACGAAGTGGCGAATAGATTCGCTCATCTCTTGTTGTTGTACTTGTCATCCTTAACTTTTTGTATTTATGTCTACAGAGCTGTGCAAGGCCTTATTCACACATCGGAGAATCATGGACTTGTGCTCTTCAATGCTGGTCAGGAGGGGACCTCATTGACTTCTGAGAGAGTTTTCTAGGCATCTGGGACCTGTGCAGAAGTCATTGTACAAGGACAAGGACAAGCTCTGACAATAACCTATTGTGAATGATGGATCCTGTGTTATCTATACACAGAGGTGACATCTGTCATCCGAATCCTGCCAGTAATGATATTTAGATGACTGCAGTAAAGTGATCTGTGATCAGAACAGCCTAGTGGCCAGTGCAAAAACTGTAGGATTTTATGTTTTTTTTGTTTAAGTATAGATATTGAAATGGAAAACTAAAAATATCACCAAAAATTATTTAATATATTAAAAATAAAATTCAAACAATAGGTAATTTTCTCATTGTACCACCCCTTTAATGTACTTATTCACACATTGTTCAGTCAGTGGAAAAACAAAGGCATGCGATACTTGATGAGTCTGTGATCAAAGTTGTCAGCAGTTACTCAGCAGCTATGGAGTCTGCTCAGTTCTTGAGTGATGTCATCTTTAACCACTTCCAGACTGGGCCATTTGCCCCATTCTTGACCAGGCCTAAATTTAAAATCAAATCAGTGGCTCATCAGAATCTTTACCAGGATTAGTTGTTACACTGCTAATAACAACTGTTGGATTACCTGTTATTAATAACTGCAATTCCATGAATAATTGTTGGACCATCCACTATTAACAACTATTATTTTCTCTATAAGCGCAACTTAGTGTTAATATTGTTTTTAGGTTTAAATTAAATTTTGTTTTATATCCATACGGTCTCCAATATATTGTGTGCCCTCCACTATCATAAGCTAATTTTAAAATCAAACTGCAAATCTGACATGTGTCACTTTGGAATGCTTTTACTTATCCAAGCCATTCTGAGATTGTTCTCTCGTGACATATTGTACATTAATTTGATGGTAAATTTGAGTCAATATGTTTTAACTTTATTCCAAAATCCAAAAGTTACCAAAAATTTCTAAATTCGAATCTCTCTCCGTTTAAGACAGATAGTGATACCTCAAAAATATTTATCTATTCACATTCACCATAAGTCTGCTTTATGGTGACATCATTTTGGTAATGTAATTTTATTTTTCTTTCTTTTAGGTGGTAGAAGGTTTTGAATTTTAGAAGCAATTTTTGAAATTTCAAGATGTCACTATTTTGCAGATTTTCCATTTTAATCCATTTTTTCTGTAACACACCAAGGGTTTACAACAAAACAAACCTCAATGTTTATAACCCTGATTCTGCAGAAACACCCCACATGCGGTCCTATTCTGCTGTATTGGTGCACAACAGGGTTCAGAAAAAAAGGAGCGCCATATGTCTTTTGGTAGGCAGAATTTTCTGGAATGGTCTTTGGATTTGAAGAGACCCTGAGGTGATGGAAAACATGGAAAACAAATATGGAAAAACTTACATGGGAAAAAAATGTCATGTCATGTCGACAGGACTGTTTTTTCTGTCATGTACAACGCAACAAAAAGGAACCAATATTTGTGGCCATAGACATGTATTAGGACTAGAAATGAGCGAATCATTGAAAATTCACTTCGGTCAATGTCCTACAAATTTTTGACAAGATTCGTTCTTAATACGAATTTATTCCTTACATGGAATTATCTGACATGGTTTTTAAGAGCGATAATTTTTTTGTTGACTGAGATGTGTGAGGGCTTATTGTTTGCGGTACAAGCTGTAGTTTTTATTGGTATAATTTTGGGATACTTTTGACTTTCTGTTCACTTTTATCTCAATTTTTGGAAGTTGAGGTGACAAAAAAACAGTTTGGTGTCATTTATTATATATACCCACTTGATGGGTTGGATTATGTCATACTTATAGATCCAGTTGTTACATACGTGGAGACACCAAATATGTATGTTTTACATTTTTACATAAAAAAAAATCAGTTTATGTGTTGACATTTTCTTAGAGCCCTTTTTTAAAAGAAATTTATGGTTATGGTCTTGCGTGGGGGCTCATTTTTTGCGGGATGAGGTGATGTTTTTATTTTTACCATTTTGGGGGACATACAACTTTTTGATCGAATTCTGATCATTTTGGCATAAGTTTTACTTTTTTTTTTACATCTTTCACTTGATGTCATGTTTTTATTGACTTGGTCGATACAGACATGGCGATACCAAATCTGTTTTTTTCAAATCCGTTTTACCCAATAAGAGCACTTTTACAAAAAAAAACATGATTTTGTGTTACCATTTTCTTGGAGCCATATTTACTTTTATTTTTCTGGCTATGGTCTCGTGCGAGGGCTCGTTTTTTCCTTTAAGAGATGAGTTGACTTTTTTTATTTCTACCAATTTGGGGTACATACGACTTTTTAATCGATTGATATTATGTTATATGGGAGGTGAGGTGACTATAAAAGCTGTTTTAGTGTTAATGTTTGTTTGTTGTTTTATATGATGTTCACCTAATGGGGTGGATCATGTGATATTTTTATAGAGCCAGTCATTAAACATGCAGCAATACCAAATATGTCTATTTTTAATTTTTTCTATTTTTAAAATTTTTTAAATGATTTAGGATGAGTTCTAAGTGGGGTTATGGAATTCCATTATCTGTTTCCATTATAACAGAGTTATAACAGAATATAACAACATTTTATTATGGAATGCGAAATGGAAACCTTTAAGAGGCATTCCGTTTTGCTCCGTTCTAATGCATATCTACGGGGGCACATAACGGTTCTGTTTAGTCCCATTATACATGACAGAAATAAATAGTCATGTCGACCTGACTGTTTTTTCTGTCATGTACAACGCAACAAAACCATTATTGGCCATAGACATGTATTAGGACTAGAGATGAGCGATCATTTTCTGCAGAATGGGGGGGGGGGGGTGTCCTGACAAGCCATGTCCATCTGGGAGAGAGTCAAACAGGGGGCAATACAAACTAAACAAACAAAATAGTGCCAACTAGCTCTCACCCATCAGGTGCAGTCCATGGTGTGGCTCCCATAGGTCCTCTTGAAATGTCCTTGAGACAGTCAGTAGTTGGGTCCCTTAGATGAGGGACCTGTAGTCTTCCTCGCTTGAGCTGCTACTGAAGGACATCAGAGGACACTCCTGCCTCTTGTAGGCCACGCTTACTGCCGTGGTGGAACTCCACTGCCCTCTTCTTCTGGAAGTTGGATTTGACCAGGTCCAGGTTGTGGTCACGCTGGTAAGCGCTGCAGCCACTTGCACTTTTTCGGATACTCCTGCTGGGACAGCAGGGGTAAGAACTTCTGGCTGCAGCGGTGGAGGCAAGGTTGCATCCAGGGAAGAAGCCCAAGCTCCCCTGGCTGCTGCTGGCTTCATCTTCCACAATAGTTGGTATTGATGGCTCACCGTGGATTGGAATGTAAATGATGAAGTTGTCAGCTGACCCAGCTGAAAGGACTGTGATGGTGGTGGTGGCAGTCCAGGTATTAGATGCTCTGGATGTGGCTGTGGCTTTTCCCTGAACCGGAGGACGCCATCTGGTGATTCCTGAACGCAGCGCGCGCATCCTGGACCTGGTCGACCATCCGGCCACTTCTGGTACTCCTTGCCGTCTTCGTCATCTGCCAGGAAGCCAGAAGACTGAAGACCACAGGACAAATCCCTTTCGGCACTCCAATTTAGGATCTCCCGGCCTAGGATGGTAGAGCACCTGGATTACCCAGTCCTCCACAGCATTCTTGTAGCCCCAGAGGGTCTGCTCATGGGCCGTCACCGATGCTGGCACAATCAGGTTTTGCCTTATGGAAGGTGTTGTAGATCTTCTCCTGGGTGGTGAAGTGGACACTCCAGCCACCTCCGCCGCACCAGCCACTGCAGAAGCACCAGCCGCCTAACGATGAACCGCCTCACGAAGGGCAGCAATTTCAGCAGCCGGTAAGGAGAATAAGGACACTGAAGCTGGGTTTCTCATCTTGAGTTCAGAGCATGACACCCTGATGTCTGGAGCGGGCGGTGGTTCAGGGAACTTGTCCCCAAAGACCATTTGGTTCCAGTTCGGACACAGCTCTTTAGCCATGTTTGCTGTACTGATCAGTGTTCAGCGCTGGTCTAAACTGGTTCAAAGAAGGGTGGAGTACTGAGGGAGGAGTCTTAACTTGCTATACGTGCAAATAGTTACATCCCGGTGGGCTGGGCAATTTTTTTCCAGTTCTGAGGGGGGTGTATCTTCACTTTCCCGCTCTTGCGGGGGCATATCGTCATTTTCCAGCTTCACGACGAATGTTTATGTTTCATATGGAAGTTATGTATCGTACGTATCCTTAGCGGTCAAAATTTTACGAAAATTTACAAATAATATGATATGGATTTGCTTTGGAGTAGAAAATTTGTAAGATTTGATACGAATCTACGAAGCGGCGAATAGATTTGCTCATCTCTAATTAGGACGGAGCAAAACGGAATGCCTGTTTTAAAGTCTTCCGTTTTACATTCCATCCTAAAATTCTGTTATATTCGCTTAACACTGGTGAGAACTCACCCACTCTAAATAGGGGGATTTTTTTTTTTTTACATGTGAAGCTTTTATTTTTTTATTGTAATAAAATACTTTTTTATTTTTATTTTTCGTTTTACAGTTTGCTCCCCCCGGACAAGAATACGACATGTTCTATTATTTTAATTTTTTTGCCGCGGCTGCTCGCCCGCACTGAAGTGAACGGGGCCGCATCTATTCTGCAAAATTGAGGAATAGATGCGGACCCGTTCACAAGGTTGTGTGAACGGTCCCTAACATTGTATGAGGAAAGATAAGCCATAGCTGCATTATTGCACACATTTATTGTGATCTAATAAATCCAGTTATTGAGTTTACAAAAGCAAAGCAGCGATACAATGGAGGATGAGCGTTTAGAAATCTAGCAGAGATCAACTTGCTAACTGCTGATGATATTATGATGTGGTTTTTCCATAGAACTTCAGGTAAATGTGCTCTGTTATCACAGTGGCTGAAAGAAACAGCCAATAGCACGTTCAGCTCTGCTTCTTCTGCTTTTTACATTTAAGCATATAATTCCATTGCTTTTTCAGAGCATAACACTGGCTGCAGAATAATAGGGTTTAGCTACGGCTTTTTACATTCTGTTGGCTTTATACACCTTTTTCCAGAGAGAACATATCCCTTCTTACAGACACATCCTGGAGTACACATTGCGGCACACATAATAGGGCCAGTTGGTTGTTCACAGTTTGGTTGGCAGTTGTAGTTGCAGGGGTCATACTTCTGGTTCGGACCACAGGGGTCTTTGCATTGTTCTGGTTTGACGCACTTTACAGTTTCCCTAGAAGTCCCGGTCTGGGCCAGGAGTCCTTTGTCACACTTACAGGTGTGAATTGCAATCTCAATGCAAGTTTTTACAGGAGGATCATGTAAGTTGGCGCAGGTTTTTTCACACGCCGAAATGTATCCAGGAGAGCTGTGCCGAGGACACTTCAAATCTGGACGAGAGGGAAATGAACTGGGAGTTAACTGGTTTTATCTTATCATGAGCTTATAGACACAATTATTTGAAAGAAAAATGGAAGATAATAATAATAATAATAATAATAATAATAATAATAATAATAATAAGTTTAATAATTAATATTTTTCTTGTTCTTAAAGGGTTTCTGTCATCAGATTTTTGCATATTAATCAGGCTGACATTACAGATGTGCTAATGTCACCTGATTCTTACTGTGTATTTCTTTTATTAAATAGTGCCATGTTTCTCTTTTAATTTTAACTTTTATTTTATGCTAATTAGCCTCTAGGGGCAGCGGGACAACGTTACCCCTGCTTCTAGAGGCTTCGTTCACCCACCTTTAGAAACGCTCCCTTCTTCTTGAGTGACAGGGTCAGGCAGCTTTCTTCTCCTCCTCCGGCCGTGTCCTCCATCTACATCCCGTGCCTACATTGTCCACTTCATTATTTGGCTCAGGCACAGTGAGTGAAGGGCGCTCGCCGACTCCTGTCATCCTCACGGCGTCTTCGCTGTGCTCGACTGTGACGTATAATGAATGGCACGGCGCAGGTGCGGGATGTAGATGGAGGACAGGGCCGGCAGGAGGAGAAGAGAGCTGCCTGACCCTGTCACTCAAAAAGAAGGGAACGTTTCTAAAGGTGGGTGAATGGAGCATCTAGGAGCAGGGGTAACGTTGTCCCGCTGCCCCTAGAGGCTAATTAGCATAAAATAAAAGTTAAAATTAAAAGAGAAACATGGCACTATTTAATAAAAGAAATTCACAGTAAGAATCAGGTGACATTAGCACATCTGTAATGTCAGCCTGATTCATATGCAAAATTCGGATGACAGAAACCCTTTAAGAACAAGAAAAAGGAGAAAAATAATTCTAAGAATGTAATAATAATAATACTAATAATAATAATAATGATAATAATACGAAGAAGAAATAAAGGATTATAGTATTTAATAATAATAAGAAAAAGGAGAAAAATACAAGGCGAAAAAGGAGAAGAAGAGTAAGAAGAGGAATTTAATAATAATAATCAGAAGAAGAAGGATAACAGTATTTAATATTAAAATTAAGAAAAAGGAGAAAAATAATTCTAATAATAATAATAATAACATTATGTAGAAATTTAGAATTTTGTAAGTTTGAAACAAATCACAAGGAGCAGCGCCAGCAATATCTCATTTTAAATTCAGTACATTAGTGAGGGAAAAACGACATGGAAGACGAAGATTGAGGATCACATAACCCTGAACAGGGCCACTGCTTGTGGGCTTGCCAATAATGCCTTGTAGTTAGCCTTGCGGCCAATCAGGAGGGACGATATTGACTGATTTATTACACTCAATGTAAGGTCCCAAGGAGAGACGCCATGCTGATCTCAGTCACTGATGTCATGTCTGTCACAGACACAGCACTTAGACACACAAGACAGCCAGTTAAGGGTCTTAAAGGGGTTCTCCGGGAATCAAGAAAATGAAATTACTGAAAATACTTAGATATTAATTTATTTTTAAATGTATTCCAATACCTTTCATTAGTTATAATGACTTGTTTTGTCTATGGAGCAATCATTAAGAGAAATAAAATGGCCGCCGTCCTATTAGTACACACAAAACCTGTCCTAATCACTCAGGAGGACAAGTTACTTCACAACACTGAGGTAAAGAGCTGCCTCATCCTCTTCACTTCTTGTCAGGGATTATAATTAGGGATGAGCGAACTTTTGAAAAGTTCGATTCGGCTGATTCGCCGAATTTTACAAAAAAAATTGCTTTGTGACGAATTACTTCGGCACAAAGCACATTTTTTTGTAAGTAGTGGGTGCAATGACTGGGAGCTGCGATAGCGCCACCCCCTGTCATTGTACCACTCAGATGCCGCGTTCATACATGATCGCAGCATCTGAGTACAAAAAAAAGTGTAAAATTAACATTAAAAAATAAATAAAATCATACTTACCTCCTCCATTTGCTCGCGATATGCCGGCCGCCTCTATCTTGCTTGAAGATCTGGAGCGAAATCTCCCGCAACGCGAAATTACGTCATCACGCCTTGCGGCATGGTGACGTCATACGTCACTACGCACAGGATTTTGGCTGGGATTTTCAATCAAGATGGCGGCTGGCTGCCGGTCCCCAGCAAATGGAGGAGGCAAGTATGTTTTTTTTTTGTTTTTTTACACTATTTCAGGTTAAATCGATTCGCTGATACGAAGCACGAGGAAATTTGGCTTCTAGGCGAATCAAATTTATTCTGAAATTCTGATCAAATTCCACTTCGTGGGATTCGATTCGCTCATCTCTAATTATAATCCTTAACACAGATGATAAGATCTTCAGCTCAACCCCTGTAGGAATGGAGTTCATGAGGAGACATGAAGTACAGAGAGGAGGTGGGATGTGGGTATTAAGCAGCAGCACTTGTATGAAGTTTCCATTACCACATTCTGTCCAGTCCATCCTCTCTGTACTTCGTGTCTCCTCATGATCTCCATTCCTACAGAGACTCAGCTCAAGATCTTATCGTATTTATTCAGGGTCATAATCCCTGACAAGCAGAGAGGAGGATGAGGCAGCTCTTTAGCTCAGTGTTGTGGAGTAACTTGTCCTGCTGTGTGATTAGGACAGGTTCTGTGTGAACTAATAGGACTGTGGCCATTTTATTTCCCCTGATTATCGCTCCCAGATAAAATGAGCCATTATAACTAATGAAAGGTATTTGGGAATATATTTATAATAAAGTAATATTTACATATTTTCATTTTCTTAATTCCCAGAGAACCCCTTCAACCCCCTAAATGTTTTGCCAGAGTGGAGCTCCAGAAGTGGGAAAAGTAGCTAACTGGAGGGGGGAGGGCTTCTTTAGATGCTGCAATCTCCTGAATGGTAAGAGTTAGAAACATGACATTCCCAGCTTTCAGCCAATACAAATGTCAGCAGTATATTCAGGACAGAGGAAGATATCACTGATAGAATTCGGGATGCTGTGAATGCAGCTGAAAGTGAAGGTAAAAACAGGTTTTACCCACCATTATTCCTGACTTGATTTCTAACAGTGATTTCTCCTATGTTGCTTGGAGTTTACCTGTCATGGTCTTGTATGAATGCCTGAACTGTCAGCTTTCAAACAAAACCAGTTGCATGTTTTTAGCTCTTACTATTCAGGAGATAGCAGCATCTAAAGCAGCCCACCCCCCTCCAGTTAGCTACTTTTCACACTGCTCAAGCTGGACTCGGGCAAAACAGTTTGGTGGTTAAGGCTATTCATGCAGGGGATTATTATCAAGCAGATTTTCGGAAGTAAACTTGATTATTCCTGATATTCAACCATTGTAAAGGTGGCGCCGAACACCCCATGAAAGAACAAAAGCTTGTCCATTGCATGAAATCGGCATTTCGGCAGATTGTGCTGTGTAACCATAGATCTGCTGCCCAAAAACAATGAATTTTATGAGGATGAGCGATTGCAGTACTGATCTCCTATCCTCATACAGTAGAGATAATTGCTCCATGTTAAATGTAGCTCTCACCTCTTCTGACAAGAAGAAAGTTAACGGAAAGGAACTATTACTTTTCGATAATTGGACTCTAAATTGTCAACTGTAAGTGGGCCATAGCAGTGACAATGTTAGGGATTGGGAAGATAGATTTAGTTATGTAGATTGAAATACTGGATAGGAATATAGGTTTTATCTCTAGGGACAGGATAGGACGAGTTAGTTTATTGTGTATGTTTCAGGGCTTGTGCTGTTCACATATATAAAAACTGTGTTGCACCACATAACAATTTGTAATGAGACACTATTCTTTTTTGTGCAGGAGCCTAACTTTTTTTTTCCAAAAAGCTGTTACAAAGTTTCTACAATTGAGTGTACAACAAGCATATTTTACAGCGTCACTGGCGGATTATATTCGCATTGTTGACTTTGGGCAATTGCGCCTTAAAAAAAAAAAAAGAAACTGTCAAAAATGTTACTACAAAAATGTTATTTAGTAAGGACTGGTGTACCTGACCAGATGCATTTGTCCGGGTCACAGTTGCTATGTATTATAGTAATAGATTCTAACTGTATAGGCTTAGAAAATATGTTAGACCTCAGAAAAGTTAACATGGTGGGAGTGATGGCAGAAATAATGTGATTGTTGCTTGTGGGGGCTCTGTGTAGGTATCTCCAATGTGGTAATTTTTCTCAATTTTTTGTAGGATTCTATTCATTTGAGACTTTGATTTCCTAAAACAAAATAACAAATATTGTCTTGTCTAAGATAAATTTCATCAATTTTTTGAAGTTCCTTGTCAAAGAGTCTGCCACGGCCATGTTGATTGAAATCTCTTGCGTTGTGTGATGACCTCATCACACTTTTCCATTACGTTGTTCACTGCATAGGTGAATGTGGCAATATGTTAATTTTTTATTGTTTGTACGTAGGGATGAGCAAATCTACTTTGGATGAAACATTCAAAGTCGATTTGCATAAAACTTTGATTCAATACTGTACGGACCAAGCGCTCCATACAGTATTAGAATGTATTGGCTCCAATGAGCCGAAGTTAATACTTTGCAAAGTCTCGTGAAACTTAGGGCCCATTTACACGACCGTGTGAATTGGTCCGCATCTATTCCGCAATATTGCGGAATAGATGCGGCTCCATTCACTTTTATGAGAGCGGGCAGCCGTGGCACGGAGCCACCTGCATAAAAAAATAAAACATGACCTAATCTTGTCCACAACAGCGGGCAAGTATAGGCTTTTTTAATGGGGCGCCCGGCCATGTGTTTTGCAGCGTTGCGAAACATACGCCGAGCGGCACCCGTAGTGTTGCGGGTCTGCATTTTTCTGGACCCGCAATAAAACAGTTGTGTGAATGGGCCCTTAGTGTAATTACTTCCTAGATTAATTTGTACTCGGGTTTGGTTCCAACGTACCACACGAGTTCGAGAAAGAGGTCTTTACAATACAAATTAATTTATGAAGTTATTACGCGAAGTATCGCGAGACTTCGCAAAGTAAGAACTTTGGCTCAACTGAGCTAATGCATTGTAATACTGTACGGAGCGGGAGCTCTGTACGATATTGAGCCGAAGTTTTATGCGAAATGTTTCATCCAAAGTCGATTCGCTCATTCTTATTTATATATTTTATATGTAAAAATTCAGAAAGGGGGCTGATTGAAACTTTTAATATATTTTTTTTTTTTTACATATGATTAAACTTTTATAATGATAACTTTTAACCTGGCAGTGCTGGAAGTTCAGGATGGGAGCTGTGTGATACTTACACTGCGAGTCCGGAGCGTGACACTTATTCATATGAAAGCAGCCTTAGGGGGCTAGAACTTGGGATCTTTTGATCCCTTGTCTCATTCATCCGAATAGAGATCTATTAGTGTGTTTGGCATTAGAAATGAGCGAATCTATTCGCCGCTTTGTAGATTCGATACGAATCTTGGATATTTTTTACACCGAAGCGAATCCGAATATTTTGATAATCTGATAATTTGTCCGCTAATGCGTACATATTCAGTTAAGTAGCGTACTTTTAATGTATATTCGTTCTTTGTGCGGGCCTAGACAATAATACGCTAAAGCTTTGTACACACTTTGTACACTCAGTTGTACGTATTCGCAGGAATGTTCGCAGAACACAACAGAATAACGAATGATTCGTACGCAGCTACGACCGAATAGCTTCGTGTTAAGTACAAATCTTTTAAAAAAATCGACTAACATTCGGCAAAGCAAATTTTGGATGATTCGCTCATCTCTATTTGGCATCATACCATGCTCTCTGCTGAGCTGTGCCTTGTGCACAACTCTGTAGGGAGCTTACCATCACAAGCTTAGGAAGTTTCAGAGGCATCCAGGCTGTCATAATAACCAATAAGAAGGTAGAGAGAGCTGCATCCCTTTGCCATACCACACAGATTCTGAGTACGCTGTTGATCGCAGCATCTGAAAGGTTAAATAACGGGGTTTGGAGCGATTGCCATTTCCTGTCATTGTGGTCAGGTTCTGGTATAATACATCTGGCACTCACATTAAAATGGAGCAGGCTCACCCCAGCAGCCTGTTTCACACATTACTTCAGCCACCGAGATGTACTGGTACAGTATGTCATGGTGGCTGAAGGGGTTAAAATCACATGCTTAAAAATATAGTTGTTCTACTTACCTTGTGAATCATTACTGTGCACCCCCCACTGCAAGACTGTGGAAAGAAAATAATCCAAATGAAGAATCACAATGTAAAAATGTATTTTCTAAAACAAAAGTTAAAATGTTTCTACTCAGATTGTTCTATTTGCTACATGAGGTAGAACCATATGGAAAACTCATCCCCACCACTGATGTAAGGGTTCTGGGCTCTGGTACTGACAGACTGAGACACTGTAAAGGGGAAATTCCAGCTCTTTCTGTGACCAGGAGTCATGTAGATGGACCAAATGACTGAAATACTTCCCTCTGAGTGTCCATACACAGAGATTGGCGTTAATCATTGAGTAGGACCGCCCTCTGGACTCCTAAGCCAAGAAGGGGCCGAAACAATAGTTAGACATATGTCAATCTGCTCAGCTCCTCCTGCTTTATACCATACTGCTGGTAGACTGGCCTGCATGATTGATGTGATAGGATCCCTTAAAATTAAAGCAAGTTATATCACCAGTTCAAAAACATGCTTATCAGTATGTATGGCTCATAGCACAGCCGATCACTGGTGGTGGAGCTTACTGAGTTGTTTCCATGTCTCACATAGACCTTCATATAGAGTAGATTTGTGGCCAGTTCTTTGCCAGGGACATATACAGTAAACCCCCATAGGCACCCACACTATGACACATTCATTTCTGGAATAATAATAAAAAAAATCTCTTAAAAGCAACCTGTTATCCAAAAATGAAACATTTAAATTAGTTTTTTATTAACATTTTTTAGGTGGTTATTTATTTCAAGTGTCCTAAAATCTCCTTGCACTGATCATTGGTGCACATTAGAGATGAGCGAACGTGCTCGTAACGAGCACTGTAGCGCTCAGCTCCCCTGCGCTCGCATGGGCGCAGGCTTTCGGATCCGTCCTCCTCACCCGACGGATCCGGATGCCTGCGCCCATGCGAGCGCAGGGGAGCCGAGCGCTACAGTGCTCGTTACGAGCACGTTCGCTCATCTCTAGTGCACATACCATAGCTTGTCACTTTCTTTGTTTTATAGACTGAGGTAGAATCAACAGAGTCATCTCATTGTCTATTATTAGATAACAAGGTCAGCAAAGTTATCATATTAACATGAGAGGGCAGGGTCAGCAGAGTTACAAGTTTATACTGTATTTTTTATTGGAAAATAGGGTTGGCGCAGTCATCACTTTCCCTATAGGGTGGGGGGTCAGCACAGGCATCTAATTATTATTATGTGGGGTCAGAACTATCATCTTATTATCACTACAGGGTGAGGTTAGTGTGGTCACCTCATTATCATAAGAGGGCAGGGTCACCAGAGAAATCACATCATTAGAGGGCAAAATTTGATTCAGGTCTGATTTGACAGAATCAACCATCTAATTCAATTTCAACCCAAATCATCCAGGAAAATTTGTAGTTTAAATTTTGGATTCTCTTTCTCCAAAAATGTATCCGAATCACTTATAGAATAAACATTTTTCCTAATTTAAGGATGAGCGAATTTCTTAAAGGGGTTGTCCAAGTCATTTGTTTGTTCTTTGTATGTTTCTAACTAGTCAAATATAACAGCTTTTCCATGCACTTTGTGCTTCTAAAGCTGCTGGTTTCTCAGATTTCACTGATGGTCACATAACCTGTGATGTTAGCTTCTTTCCCTGCTCTGATGATGTTTCCTGCACAAGCAGATAAGAATCTGTACACGAGACATCACTGTGCTGACCACGCCCCCTGCACTGGCTGAGCTGCCGTCTGCTTTCTCTCTGGAATCTTTCAGATAAAACATTAACCCCTTCAGCAGAAGACTCAGACTCAATGCTTAAAGGGGTATTCCCATCTCACAAATGTAGTTTGTATAGTTAGGTATAGCCATACCAGTATTACTAATAGAATGTATTTATATAAAATGTACCGTTTAGAAGATTTGTATATCCATTGTCCCATTCACATCAGTCAGGCCGTTGCCACTAGTTACGACCACCTCGGCCATGTAGTAGTGGAGGCCGGCTTGCTCCTTTTCAAATCCGCTCTGAGGTAACTGCTGTATTGTGAACACACATTGCATGACCATGCGGAGGCACATCTTAGGGTACTTTCACATCTGCGTTTTGGACGCTACCAGTCCAAAACACAATGGTCAGGATCCTTCCAAAACGCAGACTTTATAAACGGATCCTGCTCCATAGAGATGAATTGATCTTGGAACAGGATCCGTTTCTCTGCGTTTTGGAAGCACAGACAAAAATGCTACAACCCTAAGATGTGTCTCCGCATGTTCATGTAATGTGTGTTCACAATACAGCAGTTACCTCAGAGCGGGTCTGAACAGGAGCAAGCCGACCACCACCACTACATGGCCACAGTGGTCGTAACCAGGGGCAACAGCCTGACTGATGTGTGTGGGACAATGGATATACAAATAGGGAAATCTTCTAAACGGTACATTTTATATAAATACATTCTATTAGTAATAATATTGGTATGGATATATCTAACTATACAAACTACATGTGTGAGATGGGAATACCCCTTTAAGGCTTTACTGAGTAGCTGCAGGCAGTGAGGAGACAAATGTCAGGCAGAGGAGATGACAGAGGAGTTCTGCAGAGCATTGCACAAGAAAGGTAGAGGGAAGTTCCTGTGTGTACTGTATCAGCAATATCATTTTACAGCTGGGACTTGTAGTCCTACACATATAACATGCTGCTGACTATCCCAGCAGGCAGACATGTCACTCAGGGCAGCACTGATATTTACTCCTTTGCAGAGTAGGGGTAGGGGCAGAGATTGTTGTTATTGCAGGTAAAAATAGAGCCAGAAGAGAACCAGGGAATTTAGGAAATATAGATTTTTTTTTGCCTAAAACTTGCTTAGCTTAGTTATATATTGATGTCCATCAGATTTACAGTGCTATATTTTTTTTTTCATAACTCGGACAACCTTTAAAATTAGTTTCATTTCAATTCATCCAGAATGTAAAGTACTTTTAATGGCTGAGAAATGAGAGGCACAGAGAGAGATTTACTTTATGGAGGGGGCCTACTTAGTGTGAGGAGTCATATATATATATTTTTCTGGGTTTCTGGGAAAAAGATATTGACTTTTTCTTAGAAAAATGAAAAGTAACAGGCCTTAAAGCAAAACCTGAATCTCATCTGCAGACAGTTGTTTCAGGGTGATTGTCCTTTATCAGTGCAGAGCAGAGAACTGGCTTAGCTAGATATGAGGCTTCCCTGCGATTGTCTGAAGAAAGAGTATCCTTCACCTACAGTATTTCTGGAGACTGTCTTTGGAGAAATTTTTCTCTATGAACTCCCATTCTTTACAGCTGCCATAAAGCACACCCCTTGCTGTACTGTACCTTCAATATGGCTCCCCTTACACAAATGTGTAAAGATGTAAAATACAGGACTACTACATTTACCAGCAGAACATACCCTTTTTCTACATCTATTGAATGAAACTAAAATCACATACAGGAGAGTTTGCCTTTAAATTACTTGAAATACATACGTGCAAGCAGGAAGACAGCAGATAATTTGAAGAAGCCCATGTCTCTTCTGATAAAAGCTAAAGATACCACAAGTCACTGATAAAAGAAGACACAGACAAGACATTAAAATAATGCAGATCAAGTAAAAAACAAAAACAAAGAGTATACGTCTTCTACTTTACCTGTTCAGGCTCAGGGAACAGCTCCTGTACAGACTGCTGGACTGGACCAATCTCCTGGAGTCACATTTATAAGAGCCAGGTTGGGCGGGTGCACAGATACCGTATTTGCCTATGTAATTTCTTATTTCGTAACATTTCCTTGTTTAGTTTTACGATCTAAATGGAAATCACTGTACTTAATAAATCTTAATAAATGTCAGGGAGGGACAGATCACCTATCTCTATACACTTTGTGGTATTCTGATCCTATAGGGGTTATACTGTTGATGCTCAGCTATTAACCAAGGCAAAGAGTGATTAGTAAGATTGTCTCATGGTCTTTGGAGGACCAGACACATTATTGAACAGCTTTTGATTTTGATTTCAATGACAAGTAATACTTTATTTTTTCCTATGGGGGTGCTAAAGTGAAATTAAATGTTTGCCTAAAATCACTGCTAAACACGGGGTTCCTATCAACAGAGTATTCTGCCATCAATCAGGAGACCTCTCTAAGAAAAATGGCCTGTCCAAGACAAACGTAAGCCCTTCCAGTTTGGCTTCTTCCAGAAATAGTGTTGCATTATGTGCATCACTGTGGTCCAGGGGATTGCAGTTCTGGGTCCTGACTATATATCCAGGCCAGCAGTATGATGTAGAAAAGGAATTAAATCATTCATGGTTAGAAAGTGCTGTTCAGCAGCAGTACACATGGATCTCATAAGGCCCCATACCAACCAAAGATATTTCTGAAAATTTTGGTAAAAAAAATAAAAATTGTGCTTGAGTTCTGTGTTGGAAAGAGCAGCACACATACTTCATAAATATTGCACTTGTTCTCAACGGCATTACAGCCGAGAGTGTGGACCAACTGCCTGAACCAAACAATTTTGTCTTTGGGGTAAACCTAAAGGCAATCCCCTGGTATTGACCCCTATACAGGGATCTGGACTTCACTGCAGGGGAGACATCAGGCTGACAGCTGACCCACAAGCAAGGCAATGTAGACAAAGGAAAAAGCACAGTTAGTAACAGCCCAAGGTCAGGGCAGGTGGCTGAAGGTCAACATGGTGGAAAGGCAGAAGTCAGGATGAGCAGTGGAGGGTCAGTACGGTAAACAGGCACAGGTCAGGTTAGGCAGCAGAAGGTCAGAATCCAGGAACTGGGATGGAAGTTGATACAGGGCAGACAATCAGAAGCAGCACACCTTAGCACAAATTATGAGACTAGTGAACCTATTGCTCAGGCATGGTAGGAGGAAAAAAAACAAAAGATATATAGCAGAAGCTAATTAGAAAATTGGAAACTTGGAAAGTCAGTTTCAATAAAGAGACACGGGTTGAGTGGAGTGGTGCCTGTATAAAATAAGAGCGCAGTGACAGGACTAAGATGCCGCCATAACAAATACTATGGGGCTCATTTATTAACTGATATAAGCCACTTTACATTAGGTCGAAAAAAAAAGGGGGCATGCCGTGGGCAAGGAAGAGGGTGACCTGATAGGCCCATCTCATTCATCATTTTCTATGCCTGGTTTTTAGCATAGAAAATGGCTCAGGGCACAGACTAGAAGAGGCCTGTGTCTTGCACTGCATCAGAATGGCAGAATGGCGGTAAGTACTTGAGTTTATTATTTTTACTTGCCAGCATGTTGTTGGGCCACAATGGGGTAGGGTCATTATTTTGTAACTGGAGAAAACACTATAGGGACATTGCAGCTGTAAAAAGGAGCATTTTTGTACTGGCACACATTATAAGGGGCCTCTATTGGCACATCCGTTCTACTGGGGGCACTATAAGGGGGTAGATTTTTGTACGGCACACATACTAAGGTGGCACTAAAATGTTTTTGTTTTTACTGGCATTTGTAATTAGAGAGCATTGTTTTGTATTGGCACACATAAGGGGTATCCTTGTAGCACCACACATTATAAGGGAGCATTTTTCTACTGGCACACATTACATGGGGGAATTATTTTACTGGAAAACATTATAAGGGGTCTTTTTTTTTTTTACAGGCACATATTATAAGGGGGTATTATTAATACTGGGGGCACTTTAGGGACATTATTACTTGTGGGGCAAAATGGGGGACATTATTACTATTGAGTGCACAGTTACCACATTATATTATTATTGCTATAATTATATTACTATTGGTGGGAGTTTGGGGAGGACTGTTACATTAGGAGGCACCCTGGCACAGTATTAGCTCAGCAGAGTTATTTTTTAGGGCACTGTGTGCCAATAATTATTGAAGGGGAACTATTTGTGTGGTACTAGCATTTTCAGGGGGTTATCTGTTTCTGCAGTATAGCATTGGGGAGCACAGTAGTGGGATGGGGTGTTCAGAAGGAAATGGGGATGATGGAAAAGTAGGAAATTAAGATGTCTGTTTGTCAGACTCTGCAGAAAGGAGAGATGGCTGAATTAAATCATCATGGCGGTCTGGTCTGAATGTAGGAGATAAAGAAAGAGAACATCTACATCAGCAGAGACAGCACTGGATGTACATATGTGGGGCTGTATTACCCTGTATGTTTGGTTGCACTGTATATAATGCTTTCCAAGTATGGCATTAACAGTAGGGCTGGAGGGAAGGGGTTATGTTAAGAAATTGGGATTGGGGGGGTGATGTTTCAGTTTTCGCATTAGGTAGCAGAAAGGCTAGGTTCACCCCTGGCTGCTCTGTGACCTAGAATGGAAATGCATCAAAAAATAATAGCATGGGTGCAACCTGTTCCTGCGTTAGGGCAAGATAAGATTAGATCTCCGTCTACTTTTAATAAAGGTGGAGGTTAGGAGACAAGGCCTGGAGGCTTCCTCATAATGTTTTATAACATGCGTCATCCTGGTTAGCAGTAAACACATGGCATAGCAGAGGCAATGCAAACAATGACAATGTCCACTGCTGTCAATAAGATCTCTGCAGTATCATACTGGAGTGCCTAGGGTCCACCAGCAAAATTACTTCTGGGGGCCCACTGTACGGCTACATAATACCTTCTCACTGCACCTGTTTGAACTTGTTATCTGTATAAAAGACACCTGTCCACAACCTCAGTCACACTCCAAACTCCACTATGGTGATGACCAAAGAGCTGTCGAAGGACACCAGAAACAAAATGGTAGACCTGCACCAGGCTGGGAAGACTGAATCTGCAATAGGCAAGCAGCTTGGTGTGAAGAAATCAACTAGAAAATGGAAGACATACAAGACCACTGAAAATCTCCCTCGATCAGGGGCTCCACGCAATATCTCACCCCGTGGGGTCAAAATGATCACAAGAACTGTGAGCAAAAACCCCAGAACCACATGAGAGGACCTAGTGAATGACCTGCAGAAAGCTGGGACCAACGTAACAAAGGCTACCGTCAGTAACACACTACGCCGTCAGGGACTCATATCCTGCAGTGCCAGACGTGTCCACCTGCTTAAGCCAGTACATATCTGGCCCGTTTGAAGTTTGCTAGAGAGCATTTGGATGTTCCAGAAGAGTATTGGGAGAATGTCATATGGTTAGATGAAACCAAAGTAGAACTGTTTGGTAGAAACACAACTCGTCGTGTTTGGAGGAGAGTGAATGCTGAATTGCACCCAAAGAACACCATACCTACTGTGAAGCATGGGAGGTGGCAACATCATGCTTTGGGGCTGTTTCTCTGCAAAGGGACCAGGACGACTGATCTGTGTACATGAAAAAAATGAATGGGGCCATGTATCGTGAGATTTTGAGTGTAAACCTCCTTCCATCAGCAAGGGCATTGAAGATGAAATGTGGCTGGGTCTTTCAGCATGACAATGATCCCAAGCACACCACCAGGGCAACGAAGGAGTGGTTTTGTAAGAAGCATTTCAAGGTCCTGGAGTGGCCTAGCCAGTCTCCAGATCTCAACCCTATAGAAAACCTTTGGAGGGTGTTGAAAGTCCGTGTTGCCCAGCGATAGCCCCAAAACATCACTTCTCTAGAGGAGATCTGCATGGAGGAATGGGCCAACATACCAGCAACAGTGTGTGCCAACTTACAGAAAACGTTTGACCTCTGTCATTGCCAACAAAGGATATATAATAAAGTATTGAGATGAACTTTTGTTATTGACCAAAAACTTATTTTCCATCAATAAATTCTTTAAAAATCAGACAGTGATTTTCTGGATTTGTTTTCTCATTTTGTCTCTCATAGTTGAGGTCTACCTATGATGTCAATTACAGGCCGACCTCATCTTTTCAAGTGGGAGAACCTGCACAATTGGTGGCTGACTAAATACTTTTTTTCCCCACTGTAGCTTGGTTGACATTTTGGTTGACTATTCTCATTTTGGTACAGTCCAAGACTGGACCTCTGATTAATTTTCCTTCTTATCCTACAAAATTGCTGGAATTTAAATCTAATTTGTTTTTATTATCTCTTATCTATATATAAATTAATTTCTGTTGGACAAATGACTGGACCGATCTGCACCAAATTTGGCATATAACTAAATCAGGTGCTTTAAAAAGTTTTAACTTGGGTTTCAGCACTCTATGGCGTACTGTTATTAAGAAGCCCACAAGAAAAAGTGATCACATGACCTGTATTAGCCAATAGAAGCTCACAGATCCTTCATTCATTTCCTAATGGACATGCACACAGTAACATTACCCTTAAAGGCTATGTACTATACACCTTTGGGGGACAGTTTTTTTTAGAACTGAATTGTGCTGCTTTTGAGCTAAAAATCATTTTTTTCAATTGGTCTTTATTAAAAATATGGATTCCTTTTTTGTGTACAGAGCCAACATGCTGTACTAGCAGCCTGTGATTTTCTGTCTTTTCCGTCATCTGAGGAGCAGACAGACTCCTTATCTCTGCTCTCTAACATTATAAACACTCATTATAGCTCAGTTATCTTACAGATAATAAAGTGGCTTAAATAAGTGTTTATGGCCTCTCAGTAGTTTAGAGATAAGGTTTATTAGATGGCACAGAATGAAAGTGAAAGTACCAGTCACAGAGCTAGAAAAACAGTTAACTCTTTGTGGTAGAATGGCTCAATATTTTTAATACAGGCCTATTAAAAATATGATTTTTACCCAAAAATGAGTAAAATGCAATCATAATTGCCTCCAAAACCTTCTTTGGCTCCCTGATATACACACAATTTTACAACAGGTTTTCATTACAACTCAGGCAATTTTCCTGAGCAAAGAAAGGACATTCTGCTATTATATATATATATGTCACGGTGCGGGGTATGAGGGGGTGCGGAAACATAGGCTTAACGAACTTATAAAGCACACACAGTTTTATTTTCCTTCCTTGTCGACCCAGCAAGGGTTAAGTTCAACACAAACAGCTTTTCTCTTCAGCAATGACACAAAATACATGGCAACAGAAAGTCTTCCCGTCTGGGGGTTTTGACACAATAGAGGTCTGCACCTCACCTGCTCTGAGGTCTGCGCCTTCCCTGGGTCACTTGGATTAAAGTTTCCAGCAATACTGCAGCGGCTTCCTACACCCGGAGCTGCAGAGAGGACTAGCAATGCTCTCTCTGGATGAGCTCAATTCAACTGACACAGGCAAGGAGATTTATAGAGGTCACAATGACCTGAATAATCTCACCTGTGCTTTTGCACAGATCTATCCAAATCCTGGAGTGAATGGGAGGAAGGGAGCGGTCAGTTCCCACTGCCACCTACTGTACCAACCGCTCCCAATGTAATCCGGGCCCATACTATCAGAGAAACCAAGGTGTGCTCAGCTCTAGGCTGCCTGAGCACATTACTCCCCGGATTCCATTATCTCACCCAGCGCAGGTATCTGAGTGCGATCTACCTCCCATCCACAGTTAACCCTGCGGCTGCCTTGCTAAAATATATATATCTAATATATAAAGCTGAGTGTATGTCTGTGTGTATGTCCGCTAAAGGAATCCGCACCGTCGCAGCCTCAATCACGAAATTTGGCACACAGGCACATCAGGTGTCTGGGAAGGTTTTAGAACGGGTCTCAGCTCTCCAGGACGTACCGTTCCTGAGATATTCCCAAAAAATGTATTAGCCAATAGAAGCCTGGTCACATGACCCTTATCAGCCAATAGAAGCTCATAGGCAGTTAGTCTCCACACACATCAGGTTTCCGTAACAACCTGGCCAGTTCACTGCTGTAGGTCTGCTTTAAAGGGGCAGAAATATAACTTATGTTTTAGACTAATTCATCATCATTACCTCATATAATGTAAATTTCACATATTTACCGTTCAGTAGTAATAAAAGATGTTTTCTTCCACTGCTACCCACTTTCCTCCTAAATTACTATGGCATCGACCTGTAATTGAGGCCATCTTCAAAAGAAGGACTTAAAAGCCCCACTCCCAGGTCCCACTAAGTCACGCCCCTGACTAAGTCAGGCCACGCCCCTTCCACGCCGCATTTGACCGGGATTGAAAAAATGAACGTAAAAATCAACTTCTGTCAGCTGCAGGGGAGGAAGGAGGGTGAATTTCTCCCTGCAGCTCATGCTCAGAAAGCTCCATCAGCAGCAACTTAAGTCTATAGTCTCAAACGAGCACTTTTCTTCACCTGCCTACTAAAGAAACCACCCACCAGCAGCATCAGCAAGACATTGAGCAGAACCTGAACCAGCAAGTGGTGGCATACTTGGACTGCACCCTGCCATCCCACATGGGAGATCCCCTGCACTACTGCGCAGCCAAACATTATTTGTGGCTGCAACTGGCAAAGTTTGCCCTGGAAAAGCTTTCCTAACCGGCTAGGAGTGTGGCTTCAGAGGGGGTGTTTAGTGCAGATGGGGGCATAGTTACCCCAAGGAGAACTTGCCTTTTCACCCAAAATGTGAAGAGACTGACCTTTGTAAAGAGGAATCAGGTGTGGATCAGCCAGGATTTCCACACGCCAGTGCCTGATGAATCAAACTATATCATTCTGGGTGCCACACCCAAACCTTGTGGAAAAAAAGACCTGCTTCAGCCGCTATTCAGATGTTGCCACCGCCTGATTCTACACACCTGCTGCCATGTGCTCCTACTACCACCCACCATCTTATGCTGTTACTACCATTGCTTTTGTCCCCCACATCACCACTCTGTCATTAGGCCACTGTGTTCAATCCTCGTGCTGTTGCCACCTCACCACTCTGTCACTGGACCGCTATCCTGCCTGTTCGGCCTTGACATCACGTATTTGACCCTTCTTCTAATCTGTCAGAAGGGCGTAAAAATGATAAACACAACGGATCCTGTCTTTGGAGAAGTCGTAAGGCCTTTATCACACGGTCTCTATTTTGCATCAGGATTAGATCATGATTTGGAATCCAAAAGCAGGAGTGAGTATAAAGCACAGAAGACATGCAAATATTCCAATGACATGTAATCTCTGTATTGGATCCACTCCTGTTTTTTGGCCTTAGCAATCCTAATGGATTACTGAGCAAATTCTGACCAAGTGAAGGCGGATGCTCAACAGACAGAATCCGTTTTTTGGGAGTTGCTCTTATGACGGGTGAGAAAAGGGCTAAATAAACAGTGACGTCAACACAAACTTACTGCTGACACCCACTCCACTCCATCGGGGAAACAAAACCTGTATCAGTGTGTAGAGTCTGTAGAAATCTATTTGGAATCAGCTGAAGACAGTATAAAAGGAATGCACTCTTTCACTCTATAGTACAATCTTGGGCAACTGCACAGTTCTTTCTACCTGACGCTAACATCAACCTGTAAGTCTGAGTTCACACTTTAGTTATTTGGTCAGTTTTGGTCCCATAACTGCCCAAATAAGTGACGTGTACAGTGATTCTAAGAGCGACGTCTGCCATCTGCATGTCATACCGACTCACAGTATTGTTTCACTACCACAGCAGACTCCCTATGCATGTTTTTGCAAGGCACAGTGTTCTACACTACTATACAGGCTCTCTGCAGCCCGGAAATAGCCGTTTTATAACGTGATTCGTCATTAATAAATTTGGATGGAATCAAATATTCTTGGGAAATTCAGCGAACCGTCCAAAACAATTTTTTTAATGGTCTTATGGTGTTTACAGAAACCAAGCAGCGATAAACAGGAGGATGAACATTTGGAAATCTAGCAGGGATCAACTTGCTAACTGCTGATGATATTGTCATGTGGTTTTTCCATAGAACTACAGGTAAATTTATAGCATCACAGTGGATGAAAGAGACAGCTTAATAACACGTTCAGCTCTGCTTTATATGCCTTTTACATTTAAACATATAATTTCATTGCTTTTTCAGAACATAATGCTATCTCCGGAATGATCGGACTGAGTTATGGTTGACTGTACGGGATTTTACATTCTCTTAGTTTTACACAATTATCTCCGGAAAGAACATATCCCTTATCACAGACACATTTTGGAGAACATTTTTTGTTACAGATTTTAGAAGCAGTTGGTTCTTTGCAGGCTGGTTGGCAGCTGGATGCACAGTAATTAAAGTGCTGGTGGGGACCACAGGGGACTTTGCATTTTTCTGGTTTGACGCACTCTACAGATTCCTTAGAAGTCCCGGTCTGGGCCAGGAGTCCTTTGTCACATTTACAGGTGTACATTGCCTCCATAGCGCAAAATACAGGGGGAGCAAGAAAGTTGGCGCAGGTCTTTACACACAGTGAAATGTTTCCAGGTGAGCTGTTCCGTGGACATTTGAAATCTGGATGAGAAGGACATGAACTGGGAGTTAACAGGAGCTTATTGAAAAAAAAAAAAAAAATAATATTGTTATCAACAACCAATCAAACATGACTGAATCACTTCTGATATTGTAAATTAATTTGGTTCTTTCAAAAAGTCTAATTACAAAGCTCCAAACAAATCACATAGAGTGGCACCCACAATTTTTCATTCTAAATTCAGTACATTAGTGAAGGTTAAAAGGGCAGGTAAGATGAAGATTGAGGATCACATGACCCTGGACATGGTCACCGCTTGCGGGTTTACCAATAATGCCTTGCAGTCAGCCTTACAGCCAATCAAGAGGGAAGAGGTTGTCTGCTCTATTAGGCTCTATGTAAGGTCCCAAAGAGAGGCGCCATGCTGATCACAGCCTCTGATGTCATGTCTGTCACAGACAGCAATTGGACACACCAGACAGCCAGTTAAGGGTCTTAAGACCCTTGAGATGGGGATTATCATCATGCAGATTATCGGGAACAAACATTCCCAATAAATGTAATTTTTAAAATTCCCGCCAATCTTGTTCATTGGGTTAAATCTGCATTTAAATCATGCTTTTTGGGTAGCAGAATGTGCTGTGAACCATATATCTGCTGCCCAGAATCAATTAATTTTATAAGGATGAGCAATGGCAGTAGTGATCTCCTGTTCTCATACAGTGCAGATGATTGCTGCATGTTAAATGTAGCTCTCACTTCTTCTGATGAGCAGTTATTGGACAGGAACTGTTTCCTCCCGATAATTGCCCTCTAAATTGATGACTGTAAATGGGCCATAACAGTGACAATGTTAGGGATTGGGAAGATAGATTTAGTTATGTAGATTGAATTACTGGATAGATTGACAGGTTTTATTTCTACGGACAGGACGAGTTAGATTATTGACCATTGCACATTTCTGTCAGTCTGGTTTCTCAAACACACACTTATCCAACTCCTCCATGTACTCCTCGATGGACATCCTTCCATCCACAACAGAATCAGGGCAGAAACAAAGTAGTACATGGTCTGAAATTGGCCCAGTTTACTGTCATTGAACTATCTTGTTCAGCCTCCAAAGTACTGTCAGAGAGGTTATTCAGCAAGGCCGTTGGCATTGTCATACCCAAGCAGATTTTTTTTACCACATGAGTCCAAAACATTAAATTTGTGAAAAATGAATGAGGCATGGACCTGTCAGCATTTTCACAAACTCCATCAGTCATCATATTATTCTCATTACTCTTTTACATTTACATTTTTGTTTTAAAATCACATATATCCTGTTCTACTTACGTGGCATGCTGGTACCGCGCACCTCCCACTGCAAGACTATGGAAAGAAAATAATCCAAATGAATAATCAAAATGTAACAATGTGTCTTTTCTAAAACAAAATTTACAATGTTTCTATTAATTTCTTTGTGAGGTGGAACCGTATGGAAAACTGAACCCCACCACCGATGTAAGGGTTCTGGGCTCTGATACTGATGGACTGAGACACAGTAAAGGGAACTAGTCACCATGGGAATGCAGTACAGTCTGCCGACAGCAGCTTCCCCGCCTATGTCATGCCCCCTTTTTTAGACCTGGCGTGAGCGGAGAAGGGGAAGGGCGTTCTGGCCCATCTCATTCATCATTTTCTATGCCTGGTTTAGGCATAGAAAATTATCTAAATGTAGAACAGCAAGGAAGCCCACCAGAGGAAATGATACTGAGGGCTCACCCTCTGTGTATGTAGGACCTTAAGGGGGTTGTCTGGTTTATTCATATTGGTGACCTATCCTCAGGATAGATCATCAATATCAGACTGGCGGGAGTCAACACCAGCACTGATCAACTGGTTAAATAGAAGGCTGTGCACCATGCCAGCATAGCCTTCCCTTCATTGTTTACCTCCTCGCCATCGCACCTGCAGAGGTGATCACTGTAATTACAAGCAAGTCGTCCCATTGAAGTGAATAGGACGGCTTAGGTGTTGCAGATGCAACGTTGAACAGGTAAACAATGAAGGGAAGGCTGTGCTGGTACATTGCACGGCCGTCTCTTCAACCTGATGATTAGCAGGAGTGCCTGCAGTTGGCTCCCTGCCTATCTGATATTGATGGCTTCTTTTGAGGATAGGTCATCAATATGAACAACATGGATAACCCCTTTAAAAAGGTCCTGTTTTATTAGGGGGTCCATTATTTTCGGAGCTTGGACCCACCAGAGCTTGGGCTCACCTCTGGTACTCAGGTAGGCCAGTCTGACCCCTGCTGTTCTGCTCGGTCATAGGAACACCACAACGAAAATCATGGTAGTGTTGGATCTAGCGCATCTGGACATGTGGGTCCAATTCAGATTCTTACTATGGAGCCGAGTGATTTTTATGTATACCCCTGATTAAACCTGTGGGCCAGTACAGTTATGTAATTTTTATTGGAAAGTAGAGTTAGCACAGTCATCCTATTATAGGGTGGGGTTGGCACAATCATCTTATCAGGTAAGGTTAGCAAGGTCATCTCATTATCATTAGAGGGATGGTTCACCTAAGAAATCCCATCATTAAAGGACAGAGCCAGGACACTCATCTTAATATCAACAGAGGACAGGGTTAGCACAACCATCTTATTACCATTAGAGTTGGAGATTAGCAAATTTCAGTAAATTTGTTTCAGGTCCGATTTGACTGAATCAACTATCTAATTCAATTTGTACTAATATCTCTCAGGAAAATTTGTGGTTGACATTTTGATTTCTCTGAAAATGTATCCAAATTGAATCACTTATAGAATCAAAATTTTTCCTGATTTTCAGTTTGAATTTAAGGATGAGAAAATTTCCGTAAATTTGTTTCATTCCAATTTATTCAGAATCAAAATGATTTTTAATGGCTTGGAAATGAGAGAGACACAGAGGGATTCTCCTTATAGAGAGTACCTAGCTGGTGTGAGGGGTTGTACAGGCTAGGCACTGCCTCTCTGGGTTTCTGGGAAAATGAAAAGTCAGGATTTCATTTTTTAAATAGGCCTTGAAGCAAAGCATGGAACTCATCTGGAGACAGCTGTTTCAGGGTGGTTACCCCTCATCAGTGTAGGGCAGAGAGAAATAGCCTAGCTAGATGGGAGGCCTTGGTCTGGGAAGAAGGGGGAATTAGTAGGTGTGAGAACTTTTATAGGCCAGGCAATGTTCCTGTGGGTTTTTGTGAAAATAGATATGCAAATCAGAATCTGATTTTGTCAAAAATTTGGCTCGAATTTAGATTCTAAGAAATTGACTCATTCATCTGTAGTCAAATTCTGATTCTGTTGAATTAATCGTGTCTCAAATGATTTACGGGGAAAGGGATCTAATGACAGCTCAGTTGTACTTCTGGTAGTCATAATAATTGATGATAGTAGCACTATACTATGTATATGTAGATAATGCAACTCCTCTGAAATTTTCTGGTGTCTGAGGAAATGACTGTATTACACCTTCAATATTTCTTGAGAATGTGTATAGACATATTTCTCGCTGTGAACTCTCATTCTTTACAGTTGCCATAAAGCACACACATCTCGCACTAAGTTTTCAATATGGCTTCCCTTATGGAATTTTGTAAAGATTAAAAATAAAGGACTACAGCATTTACAATCAGACGATTCCCATAATTTGTCTCCTACAAAATCTAAACAATGAAACTAAAATCACATACAGAAGAGTTTGCCTTTAAAATCACTTGAAATACATACGTGCGAGCAAGAAGACAGCAGATAATTTGAAGAAGCCCATGTCTCTTCTGATAAAAGCTGAGGATACCACAAGTCACTGATAACAGGAGACACAGACAAGACATTAAAATAATGCAGATCAATAGTAAAGTAAGTAAAGGACATCTCAATAATGAATATAGATTGTGCACACTAATATCTGTGGAAGGTAAGTATGTTTGAGATGATAAAGCTTATCAAAGTAAACGGTTTATAAATTCAATAATGCAAGATGATACAGAATCAAATACCAAATATAAAATGAATGCAAAATATGAAATAAAAGATAAAAGATGAATGATCAATAAGAACTCAATAATGTCCTCTTTGTTATCGTTATGATAAAATTTCATACACTAGACATATATTGTCCTGCAGGGGCAAGGATATCATAAAAGAGGTTTTTGAGTCTATGGTGGTAATTTGTGACAATGTCTCAATGATGTTATTTGGGTGGCTTATTTGTGTCGCATAGTAGAATCTCTTAATGTAGAAATCCTGGTGGTAATATAATGAAATAGTACAGTGGGCTTTGTACTTTTTACTTTACCCCTCCTTGAAGTGGTGTTTGTTTCTTCCTGCAGCGAGATGTACACGTCTCTTCAGCAGGGGATACGGCGTCTGTGCGTTCAGGCAGCACGAGGTCTTGTGGAGCGCGCGCTTTTACAGCCGAAGGTACGGCGTCCCACGTGGGTCCCGTTCAAATCTTCTGCGCGCGCGCTAAAGGTGAGGGCAGCCGGGTAACAGATGGTATTCTGGAATAACTTGTGGCAATTCCTTATAGTTTTTTTGCAATCAGTGTCCACTCCTTTTTTCCTAATGGCAGCGCTGTGGACACTGATTGCAAAAAAACTATAAGGAATTGCCACAAGTCAATGGGAGACTGCAGCATTTTTTGCAGGGGACCAAAGCTCTGCACAGGGAAGGTTGCGTGAAAACCTGACAACGTCAGAAAATGATGGAAACACCACGGAAATGGACAGGAAACAGCAGGGGCAGCATGCATGGATGCCTCTGAGGCTGCCTAATCCCACCATTACCCCAAATTCTGGGCAACAGCCTGGTGGTGACCCTCAAGACAATTGTGCTGACCCAGACCAAGATGGGCAAGACACATGCCCATCACATGTTAGTAAAGCACCCAACTAGGTGCAACGAAGGGCCATCACCGCCTGCGGGTGACACCACTGCTCATGCTGCCACTGCTGTCCTATCCCCCGCCCCACGACGCAGGCATAAGCCTGACACAGCGTGGTGACAGCTTGGTGACCAAGTTAGATTGAGGTAGCAGGTGAACCACCCAAAAATTTACCCTGACACAGCATGGCGGTGAACCCAGAGTGACCAAGTGAGACTGAGGTACCAGGTGAAGCACTTAAAATTTTACCCTGACACGGAATGGCAGTGAACGTCAGATGCCGCCTGAGATTAGGGATAGAGCTGCTGTCTGTCAGGGAGAGTGTTAGGGCCTCAATTTAGATGTTGGTTAGGCAGGAATCACCCACAAAGAACCCAACAGCCCTTCTAAGGGCTACAAGCGCCTTTTTTTTTTGTCTCCTCCTGGCTGCTGGCTGGGACTTGTAGTGCAGCTACCGCCATCTTGGCTGCACACTGTTAGGGCGTGAAATTAGAATGTGGTTAGGCAGGAATCATCCACAAAGAACCCAACGGTTCTTCTAAGGGCTACAAAAACCTTTTTTTTTGTCCTCCTCTCGGCTGCTGACTGGGACTTGTAGTTCAGCTACCGCCATCTTGGCTGCACGCTGTGCACAGCGACTGGTGGCAGAAGGGACAGCACGTGGTCCACACAGACCCAAAAGAAATTGCCCAAAGTCCTCTCAGTACTCATTTTTGCTGCTGCTGCTGTACCTTGGCTTGCTGGGATCTGTAGTGCAGTCTAGGGAATATGTTTTTTCTCTCAGTTATACATATTACAGTCCAGTGAACAATTATGTTGTGTGCTGTACAGTAGCGTCAGTCTAGGGTATACGTTTTTTCTCTCAGTTATATATCCTACAGTGCAGTACAAATTCTGTAATGCGCTGCACACTAGCCGGAGTCTAGAAAATATACATTTTTTTCTCTCATTCATATATCCTACAGTGCAGTGAAAAATTGTGTGGTGTGCGTTACACTAGCGGCAGTCTAGAGAATATATGTTTTTTCTCTCAGATACATTTAATACAGTCCAGTGAAATACGTTTTTGGCCTCAGATATTAAGTCGACAGTTTAGTGATTACACAAAATGTTGAACCCAAGGGCTAAGGGTCGAGGACATGGGTGTCCAAGTGATGTAGGGGGGCAGAGGCCGTGGTCCTGGGCAGGGTGACAGTACCTACTGATGAGGGAGCAGTGGAACGCTGCAGAGTTTCGCTCCCTAGCTTCATCTTGCAACTTACAAGGTCACGTGGTACACCACTATTAAAACCACAACAGTGCAAACAGGTGATGACGTGGATAGCGGATAATGTGTCCAGTAATTTATCCACCACCCAGTCTTCCACACAGTCCACCCACTTTAGCCAAGGGAGTAGACCTCTGGCTCCTCCAGCTCAACCTCCTTCCCCCCAGCCTGCCCCCCCCCATGGAAAATATGGATTCACATCCGGCATACTCACAGGAAGTCTTTTCAGGACCCTACCCAGAGACAGAAACCACTGCTCAACAGCAACCTGAGCAGTTGCTCTGTCCTGATGCCCAAAATTTAGAACTTTCGCAGTCTGTGGGTGATGAGAGTGTGGACTTAGTGCAAGTAGTGCGTCAAGAGGTGTCGGATGATGATGAGACACGGTTGTCAGACATTGACGTTGTTGTCAGGGCAGTAAGTCCCAGGGGGGAGCAGAGTGAGGAATCGGAGGAAGAGCAGGTGGATGATGAGGTGACTGACCCGAGCTGGGTTGCTAAGCCTAGTCAGGACAGTACTTCTGAGGGGGAGGCAAGTGCAGCACCAGAACAGGTTGAAAGAGGCAGTGGGGTGGCCAGAGGGAGAAGCAGGGCCAGAGCAAGTAGATCAGCAACTGTTTCACGTAGTGAAGCTCCCGTGGCGAGGCCTAGATGTTTGCAAGTCTGGAGGTTCTTTAAAGAAAGTGAGGATGACCGATGGACCATGGTGTGCAACTTGTGCCACACCAGGATCAGCAGGGGAGCCACCACTACCAGCATGCGCAGGCACACGACTCAATGGAACCAAGGCCGTTCACCTCCTGCGGATCACACCACTGCTCCTTCCCCTGTGTCACATGCTGGCTTTGCGAGTCAACCCCCTGCCCAGGACCCCGGCACGAGCGGCTCCCACCCTACAACCACCCCTTCACCCCCTCCACACCCTTCACCAATGTGTCCCAGCGCAGCGTTCAGCTGTCTTTGCATCAGACATTGGAGCGCAAGCGCGAATACAATTCCACCCACCCACATGCACAAGCCCTAAACATCCACATTTTCAAACTGCTGAGCCTGGAGATGCTGCGCTATAGACTGCTATAGATTGAGGCTTTCCGCAACCTGATGGCGGTGGCTGTCCCTCGGTACTTGGTCCCCAGCCTCCACTATTTTTCCCGATGTGCCGTCCCAGCCCTACACCAGCACGTGTCAGAACATCATCCGTGCCCTGACCAACGCGGTTACTGAGAAGGTCCACCTAACCACGGACACGTGGACAAGTGCTGGCGGGCAGGGACATTATATCTCCCTGACGGCACATTGGGTTAACTTGGTGGAGGCTGGGACTGAGTCTGACCCTGGGGCCGCTCATGTAATGCCCACACCGAGGATTGCGGGGCCTACCTCGGTCACGGTTTCTCAGACTTATTATGCCTCTTCCTCCAACGCCTCCTCCTCCTCTCAATTACCATTCGTGAGCACAGCCCCTTCAGTCGGTAGCTCCAGGCGCAGCAGCACTGCAGTGGATAAGCGCCAACAAGCGGTGCTGAAACTGCTGAGCTTAGGTGACAGGAGGCACACCGCCCAAGAGCTGTTACAGGGCATCACGGCACAAACCGATCTTTGGCTGGTGCCGCTGAAACTCAAACTAGGCATGGTTATGTGTGACAACAGGCGTAACCTGGTGGCGGCTCTGCAACTCGGCAGACTAACACATGTGCCATTATACACCAATACTATTTCCCAAAGTAACAACAACCCATATAAACTCTGCATATAAAACCTGCCTGGCCCACGTGTTCAATCTTGTGGTTCAGCGGTTCCTCAAGACCTACCCCAATTTGTCTGATTTGCTCACCAAGGTGCGACGCATCTGTGCGCATTTCGGCAAGTCAACCACAGATGCTGCCACTCTCAGGGCAGTGCAATGGCGCTTACAACTGACAGCTCACCGACTGTTGTGCGACGTGCCCACACAATGGAATTCCACATTACACATGTTAGCCAAGGTTTACCAGCAGCGCAGAGCGATTGTAGACTGCCACGATAACTGGTAGGCAGGTTAGTCAGCTCCTCAAGTCTACAATGAGGAGTGGACATGGATGTCTGATATCTGTCAGGTGTTAAGCCACTTTGAGGAGTCAACACAGATGTCAGCGGCGATGCCACCATTATCAGCGTCACCATCCCGCTGCTTTGTCTGCTGAAAAACTCAGTGCTCAGCATGAAGTCAGAGGCTTTGCGCTTGTCACAGGAGATGGGGGAAAAAGATACGTTGCTTGATAGCCAGACCACCCTCAGGTCTGTTTCTCAGCGCGTATTGGAGGAGGATGAGGAGGAAGAGGAGGAGACTGAAGAGGGTACCTATGCTCATTCCTTCTTATCTGTTGAGCGTGTATGGGCTGAAGAGGAGGAGTTGGAGGAGGAAATGGAGAGTCAGCCTACTGAGAAAAGGGAATTCTTGTGTGTTGGGACTCTTGCACACATGGCTGACTTCATGTTAGGCTGCCTATCCCGTGACCCTCGCATTTTTGCCAACACCGATTACTGGGTGTTCACCCTCCTGGACCCCTGGTACAAGCAGAACTTTTCCACTCTCATTCCTGTAGAGGAGAGGAGTATGAGAGTGAATCAATATCAACAGTCCGTGGTGCACAAGCTGAAACTATCCTTCCCATATGACACCGCTAGCGGCAGAGGACGTAGTTCTGTGGGCCAACTAGCGGGGGAGAGGAGGGGAGCAGGCAGCTTGTCAAGCACTGGCAGGGGAACACTCCCCAAGGCCTTTGCCAGTTTTATGGCACCCCAGCAAGACTATGTCACCCGTCCCCCAGTAGGGGTGGAGCTGTTCAGAAAGATGTTGAGGGTGTACCTAGCTGACCATACCAACATCCTGCGTGATCACTCTGCTCCATACAACTACTGGGTTGCAAAGCTGGACACGACAACTGGCGCTGTACGCCTTGGAGGTGCTGTCCTGCCCTGCCGCTAGCGTGTTGTCAGACCGGGTCTTCAGTGCAGCTGGTGGCATCATCACTGATAAGCATACACGCCTGTCAACTGACAGCGCTGACAGGCTGACGATTATTGAAATGAATAAAGCCTGGATTTCACCGGAATGCAAATCTCCACCGGGGGAAAGCAGCTCAACATGAAGATTCTTTATGTATTCTCTCCTCTCCTCCTCTTCGCACACAAACGCTGAGCCAACAGGCAATGTTTCTGAGGGCCAACTGGCGCTCTTTACAAACAATGTTTACGGAGGGCCACCTACAGGCCCTCTCTCCAATAAATTTTTTAGGAGGGTCAACTACAGACACTCAAAAACAAATTTTTGGGAGGGTCACCTACCGCCATTTGACTGCAATCTCAGTCTGACCAAGGCATTGGTGGTGTCAGTGTAAAATTTTATGTGCTTCACCTGCTACCTCAACTAACTTGGTCACTTGTTGGTGTCAACACTAGAGTGCGGCTACTATATCGCACACAACAGAATTGTTCACTGCACTGTAGTATATATAACAGAGAAAAAAAAGAATTTTTAGACTGTGGCTAATTTACCGCAAACCACTCCATTTTTCACTGGACTGTAGTACATATAACTGAGAAAATACATATTTTATAGACTGATGCTGCTGTACAGCACACTACAGAATTGTTCACTGGACTGTAGTGTATAGAAATGACAGAAAAACGTATTCCATAGACTGCACTTCAGATCTCAAGGTGCTTGTAGCCCTTAGAAGGGCTGTTGGGTTCTTTGTGGGTGATTCCTGCCTAACCAACATCTAAATTGAGGCCCTAACACTCTCCCTGACAGACAGCAGTTCTATCCCTAATCTCATGAAGACGGCGTATGACGCGAGCATCGCGGAACCAGATTCTTATATTCCCAGGTCATCTGATCTGGCCAGCCAATCCCTGCTATCGACTTGTAGGGGCCCCACGTGATGCTAGGAGGTACCAAAGAGTCTCCTGCATGTTGATTGGCTGAAAAAGGCGCCTAACATGCAGGAAGAGGAAGTTGCCATTTCCTCGAGGATCGCGATATGCTCGTCCGAGTAGCAAGCATATGCGAATACCCTAATGCTCGAACGAGCATCAAGTTCGGACGAGCATGTTCGCTCATCTCTAATGCTCGCTCATCTCTAGTTAGAACCAGTTCAGAGAGAGTGTGCAGTTAGAACAAGCAAAGTGCAGGAGGAGAAAGTCATCTCTTCTTTGGCTGCTAATTTTTCCTGGCCCTGGCCAAGTCAGGTTTCATGTTGGCATTCACCACTAGTAAGCTGCTAGGATCTGGCAAGCAACTGGATAAAGCAAGTCTGTCAAAGATAAATAGCTGTACCTCAGCTTTATGGACTTAGTCAGCACAAAAGTGACTAGGAGGAGCTTCATGCGCCATGGACACGGCTCTTATAACTTATAGTGCCAAGTTGTATTTGTACCAACTGTAAACCCCATTGGGCAGTGTGGTCTCAATGGTATATTTCAGCATCCGCAAAATAATGGAGCAGAAGTATTAATGCCTGCCATGCAGGGGCCACCCAGAAAGATTGCTATATTGATAGTTCTGAAGGTTATCCAGAGTCCAGACTAGTTCAAGAGGATTGACATAGAGGAGATAAGAGTAACTGAAACTTAAAGTAAGAAGTATAACTAAAAGCATACAGTACTAAAGCAACAACCTAAAGAGGAATACTTGCAGCATCCATAGTTATTGCCTACTGAAATAACTGTCAATTGCACTTTATGAAAAACCACCTTAAGGCAAAAAGTAAAAGTTACTGTTTTCATACACGCTGCCTCCTCATCTTCATTTTGCATCTGAGCAGACGCTGGCGTCACGACAACACTTTTCCAGGACCCTGCCGACAGACACCATAATACCAGACCATCAAGGACACCTCGCCTCACCATCCAGCAGAGTTCCAGAGAGTGCCACGAAGGAAAAGGTGTCTTTCGTTCAACACAACTGTACTCCAGTCCAGGGAAAATCAGCTAACTCTGAGTAACCATCGGCAACACTGTAGACACTGTGACAACCTATTCCCTAACTTACATGTATCCCTGTGGCTGGAGGCTGCAAGGGTCAGTACTCTAAGGCACATGTGAGGTCAGGAAGTGTTTGGTCAGAATCCAGGACTTGGGCAGAAGTCTGTACAGTAGAGACAATTGGAAACAGCACACCTTAGCATGAACTAGCTAAGGACTAGTGAACCTATTGCTCAGGCAGAGTATGTGATAAACAGCACAGCATATACAGGAGCTAATTAGCAAATTGGAAATAGCCTAGCAGCAGCACATATAGCCAAGGGAGGGTTTAATCCTTGCAATATTCCAAAATTAAGAGAGTTGAGCCGTGTCTGCTCTAAATAGTGGGCACAAGCTGCCAATGTAACAAACACCATATCTTTCAGTGTATTTATACCAAATAACTGTCAATATCTTGATAAATCTGCCCAATACTGTTTTAAATCTTTTGAGAGAGTTCCCATAATCCCCTGCGGTTCTCATGGATGGTAGCAGTATTGGCAAGGCAGCATCTGAAGCCTACAATGGATCCATGTCTGGACTTTTTTTTTTTTTTTGGGGGGGGGGGGATCTCATTTAAAATCACAATCAAGTGTAACATTATGTCCCATTACCACAGGTGTATAAAATCCAGCCCTTATTCTGCCTCTTCAGACATTTGTGAGAAAATGGCATGTTCTAAACAGCTCAATGAATTCCAGCGTGGTTCTGTAATAGAAGGTCACCACTGCCACGGTCAGTTACTGAAATGTCTTACTTCCTCAATGTTATTCTGTCACCTGTGAGTGGTAGTTTTGTAAAGTAGAAGGAACTCAGCTACAAAGTGGAGACCATGTAAAGTTACAGAGCATGATTGTCGAGGACTGAGGGGCATAGGGCATAAAAGTCACCAACGCTCTGCTGCCTCCATAACTGCAGAGTCCAAACCTCCTCTGATATTAACATCAGAACAAAACTGTGCTGTGGTGGGAGCTTCATGGCATGGGTTTCCATGGTCGTTGAGCTGCATGTAAGCCTTAAATCACCAAGTGAAATGCCAAGCATGGGATGGAGTGGTGTAAAGCACACCACCACTGGACTCTGAAGAAGTGGAGACCTGTTCTATGTGGGTTAGGTAATTGACAGGAAATTGTTATCTGCCTGGCGGCATTATGCCAGCTGTAAAGTTCGGAGGAGGGATAAGGCTATTTTTTTTAAGGGGTCAGCCTTGGCCCCTTAGTTCCAGTGAATGAAAGTCTTAATTCTTCAGAGGACTAAGACATTTTGCGAGTGCTGCGGAACACACGCTGGGCGGCCCCCATATTTTTGTGGGTCCACAGTAATGCAGACCAGCAAAAATACGGCCGTCTGAACGGGGCCTAACTGACATAAATACTATTGGTCACTAGAAGCTCACAGGTCCTTAAAGGGGTATTCCCATTACAAACAATGGGGGCATATCTATGCAGAGGATGGAGCTGGGAGAGTGGTGGCTGGAGGACCCCGGGTTTACCAACAAGTTCCCCATAAAAGTGGATTGGAGTGCTTTTCTCGGTGTCCCCATAGAAATGAATGGAGGCCTCTGCCACATTCCCCGTTCTGTTCTCGGTGTTGGTGCAGGTCCCAGAGTTGGGACCTGCACCTACAGTATCAGACAATGGGGGCATATTCTAGCGATTTGCCCCCATTGTCTATGATGGGAATACCCCCTTAAAGGGGTATTCTCATCTTAGACAATGGGGGCATATCGCTAGGATATGCCCCCATTGTCTTATAGGTGCGGGTCCCACCGCTGGGACCCGCACCTATATCCAGAACGGAGCAGGGAGCGCTGCGACTGGAGGACCCCAGGTTTCTGGGGGTCCGGCCACCACCAGGCGCAGCTCCCCGCGCCGCTCATAGAAATGAATGGGAGCCGGGCCGTGCATGCGCGGTGCGCTCCCATTCATTTCTATGGAGCTGACGGAAGTGCTGGCTCGGCTATTTTCGGCGGCCCCATAGAAATGAATGGAGGGCGGCTGCGCATGCAGCGGTGGGACCCGCACCTATAAGACAATGGGGGCATATCCTAGCGATATGCCCCCATTGTCTAAAATGAGAATAACCCTTTAAGTCTTCTCTTCACTGACATACACAGTTTTACGATATAACCTACATATGCCGAAAACTGTACAATGATCCTTTCCGTAAACAACACTGAACCTAACGAAGCTCATGATGAAGCCAGTTGGTAAAACACACGTTGAGGTAGCCGTTTCCTGACACGCCACGCTGGGCATGTGTAGGACGCATATTTTTGGGACTATTGCACCATGAGCGACTGTCGTATTCCTATGGGGTAGGTATTACTATTGATATGTCTTCACTCCTAGTAATCATTGTCAGACTCAATAATTTACTATTGGTCAATACATTGGACTGGTTATCCTGGTTATTTTAAACCATCAATCTTTCGAATGCCTATATTGAATGGCAATATTATAGCCTTCTGAATATGACATCTGTGCTATGTTTGATGTGATGTGTTATAACTGGTGTCATCATCTCTGTATTTATAGGATTAATGTGGTTGTGACATCAGGGTGTTCTCTGTATACTTTGCTTTTATAGCTGATAGATATTATGGATTTAATGGTCACATACCTGCAATATATATCGTAAAGTTATATAAACAGTTTACCAGCTGGACAAGAATTTTCAATTAATTAGGTTTGATACAGACAGGTTTCCATATCAACCTAGTCATTTTCCTTCAGTGTTATATGGGGCGCTGTGGATGTCACTGTTATGGCGGGGCTCTTGGAGATGGAGATATATAGTGCACCATAGGTCTGTGCCTAGTTCATTGATGGGATCTCTTAATGGTGTACCCCACTGTATTAAAGGATTATTCCCATCTTGTACAATGGGGGCATATCGCTAGGATATAATCACCTATAATCGAGAACGGAGCCCCCAAAGTAAAGGAGGGCACACTGCACATGTGCAGCCACCTTCCATTTATTTCTATGGGGCCGCCGAAAATAGCCGAGCACTGGCGCGGCTATTTCCGTTGGCTACATAGAAATGAATGGGAGCGGTGGCCGCGCATGTGGGTGCACTCCCATTCATTTCTATGGGAACAGTGGGGGAGCTCCGCCTGGTGGTGGCTGGACCCCGGGAAACCTGGGGTCCTCCAGGCACAGAGGCTGCAAGTTCAATCCTATCATAATCCAGAGATTGAGCAGACATTTGGATTCCTTAACCCTCCTGTGGAAGTGTATCATGACACAAACAAAGGAGATTCCTGAAGGCCTCAGAAGAGGAGTTGTTGATGCTTAACAGGCTGGAAAATGTTACAAGTCCATTATTACCTTCCCCAGGAGTGGTTGACCAGCAAAGATTATGCCAAGAGCAAGAGGTGTAATAGCCTGCAAGGTCACCAAGGAATCCAAGGTAACTGCTAAGCAACTATAAGCTTTTCTTATATTAGCTAATGAAAGTCCACCATCAAGATCACCTGGACAATCCAGAAGGCAATTGGAATAATATTTTATGGACAGATGAGACCAAAATACAACTTCACCCCATCTGTGAAACGGTGGTGGATGTATCTTGGTTTTGGTTGTTTTGCTGCATCTGGACTAGGAGAATTTTCCACCATTGATTGAACAATGAATTCTGAATGAATGAATTCCAGCAATTTCTAAAAGAAGATTTCAGGATCTCTGTGAGCTGAATCCTAAAAGAATGTGGGTCACGCAGCAAGACAAGGACCCTAAACACAAAGGTACGGTACATAGTTCTACCAAAGAATGGTTAAAGCATAAAGTTAAAGTTTTGGAATTGCCAAGTTAAAGTCCTGACTCCTGACCTTAAGCCAATAAAAAATTTGTGGAAGGAGCTAAAATGGGTTATCCAATAGTACAAATGTAAGGATGTGGGGCAATGAACTTTAAATGTATTATTTTGTTATGTTAATTGCATAATTACTGCATCACACTCTCCCTGTGTAAGGCTACTTCCACACTAGCGTTAGTACGGATCCGGCGGGTCCCTTCACCCGCCGGATCCGTACTGAGTATTACAACCTTGTGGATCCATAATTCCGGATCCGGTTGTATTAGCGTTTAAACGGATCCGGAATAACCTCTATTGAAAGTCAATGGAGGACGGATCCGTTTACAAGTGTGTCCACACCAAACGGATCCGTCCCCATTGACTTGCATTGGGGGCCATTCCGGATCCGTTTAGGTGCGGATAAATAGTACGGAGAGCAAACCGCAACATGTTGCGGTTTGTTCTCCGGTCTGAAGACTGAACGGAATGCTTTCAGGAGCATTCCGTTGTCTTCAGTTCAGTTTTGTCCCCATTGACAATGAATGGGGACAAAACGGAAGCGTTTTATTCCGGTATTGAGCCCCTATGACGGAACTCAGTACCGGAATTCCATAACGCTAGTGTGAAAGTAGCCTAAGAGGAGGAGGTTCCTAGGAAGGTTCCAGGAAGTGTCCAGACGGAGGCTGTGCTTCGTGGTGCTAGTAAACAGAAGGGAGCAGCTCTGCTGATTCTACAAGTGAATGGACAGCATGGTGGAGACCGGCAACACCACGAAGGGGAGGATTGCAGCGACGACCTAAGGAGTGTCGTGTCTTTAGGATCCAGTTCTGGAGGGGACCAGGAAATAAAGAAAAGCACCAAGAACCTGCTCAAGGAATTGCAAGTGTGGCTTGGCCTTGTCACATTGCACCAGTTGAAGTGGCACTTGGGCATATAGTTAACACACCAAGTAGAGTTACTGTGCATTGTGGTGGACCGGCCGCAAGCTAAAGCATAGCCTAAGGGACTCAAACACTGACACCTTCTTATTACCCTGGCTGCTCATAGGTGTTGTATACTGGGAGCTGGAGTAAGGATCACAGCTGCAATCAAAGGGACAGACATCATTTACCTGTGGATTACAAATAGGGAAGTCTTATTTAAAGGGGTTGTCCAGGGTCAGAGCTGCTCCGGGGTTGTCCGGCATGAGATGCTCCGATGCTAACATCAGGCGGGCTGCCTGGGTGAATTTAAGGGTATGTCCCTTTAAAGAGGGGACATTTATCTGTGGATTACAAATAGTATTGCGCAATACTTAGGGTGCACCCCAACGAGTAACTCGTCCAAGAACGTACAAGTGCAGCTACGCTGCTTAACGGACCTTGCGGAAAACATCAAATTTACTGGTTTATTTTTAGGCAGTATTACATTTACTATTGATTTATTCCCTGTTGCCAATATGTTGTATATATCCTCAGCAATTTTTTCACTGCATTGTTTAGTAAACTGAATCGCTGGGAAAGAACCGTTGTCTGTGTGGCATAGTGTTCCCTCTGTACCCAGACCTCGGTCATCTTTCACAAATACCCCCCATAATGCCTGGGCCCAGGAGCGTTGCTAGGGTCTCTAAAGATCCGGCCCAGTTCTCTAAGGCTACTTTCACACTAGCGGTAGCCTTCTCCAGCAGGCTGTTTCGGCGGGGGAACAGCCTGCCGGATCCGTGCTACCGCTAGTGCATACCTCCCAACCGTCCCGGATCCAGCGGGACAGTCCCAGATTGCAGTGGCTGTCCCGGTACGGGGGAGGTATGTCCCTGTCTATGGCAGCTGTCTCTGCGTCCATAGGATTGGCTGCCTGCTTCTTCCATCCTCCCCCCTGCAGCTCTCTCCGTACCTACTGCCTCATGTCTGGGCGGGGCCAGCCGTCAGTCGGCATAGGCTCCACCCCATCTAGACAAGAGCAGAAGAACTCCTGCTGGTGATTCTTCTGCTAGGAAAAAGGTAAGTATAAGGTTTTTTTTTTTTTTTTTTTAACTTTCTGTGAGGGGACATCACTGTATTTATTATCCCTGTACAGTTTCCCTCCTACTAGTTAGGCCCCTTTCACGTGACCATATGCGCTCCGAGACATACAGTCTGTGAGCGGGCCATATGTCCTGGAGCGGCATTGATAGTGTGCACTGGAGCACACAGCATCATTGATAACAATGATGCTGTGCACGCCGGACCGCCCGTGGGGCTTTTGTCCCACACTCCTGCAGGCGGCCCGGACGTGCACAGCATCATTGTAATCAATGATGATGTGTGCTCCCGTGCGCATGATCGATGCCACTCTGGGACATATGGCCCACTCACGGACTGTATGTCTCGGAAGCGCATACGGTCGTGTGAAAGGGGCCTACTAGTAGGAGGAGAAGCGAGGAGGAGCCAGGCTAGCCAATCAGGTTAGAAGATCCACGGCAGTCATCACACTGCCGTGCTTGGCGGTATTGCGCTGGTGCCAGCACCCAGCTGTGTGATGAAATAAGAAAAACTGGGGGTCAGTCAGCACATCCAAGTATGCAGGTGCACATCACCATGGCACCAAGACAAGGGCTACATGCGTCATGTGACACATAGTACACAACAGATGTCACGCAACAATTTTTATAATGCAAGTCTATGGTGTCGCACTGTAACATGCTGCGACTGCAACTC
>ONZH01019634.1:0-70210 GCA_900303285.1 Rhinella marina | reverse complement strand
GTGTCCCCTTGTGCTATCCACAGTGTCCCGATTAGAGATACTGAGCGACAACACCATGTAAGCGCCAACCAATTCCCCCATAAGTTTCATGTTCTGTGACTGGCAGTAGGGTTGTTACCTGGCCAGTATTGTGTTGGCCAGGCCAGTATTTTACTTAGATTGCTAGTACATGCCGTCTCCCATCTCTCTTCCTGTTAGCTGCTACTGTCCCATAGACAGAAGCGGTGAGCGGGAAGAGAGACGGGAGATGACATGTGTTCACTGCATGTGCTGTCTCCTCATACAGCTGACCTATGGGGGTGCCGGACCCCCGCTGATCTGATATTGATGAGCTATCCTGAAGATAGGTCATCAATATTAAAAGTTCGGACAACCCCTTTACTGTATTTTTCGTCCTATAAGACGCATTTTTTTCTTCTCCCAAAAGTGGGGGAAAATGTCTCTGCATCTTATGGGGCGAATGCTAATGAGCTCTTCCATTATGGAAGCATTTATTAGCACCGGAGGACCAGGAAGCGATGAAGGAGCTGTACTTACCGCTTCCTGGTCCTCCGCTCGGCTGTCGGCTGTGCAGGGTTGCGCACAGCGTGAGGGCGCTCTGTAACCTCACGCTATGCGCGTCAGATCACAGCACAGCCGAGGTGGAGGAAGCAGAGCGCAGGCGGAGTGGAGCGGTGGCATCCAGGAGAAGGAGAGGTAAGTGCTTTATTTATTTTCTATTCTCTGCGGCTGGGGTTTGGATGATAGAGGCGGCATTGGGGGCTGATGCAGGCAGTTGGGGCTCATATTGGGGTCTGATGGTGGCATAGGGGCTGATACAGGCATTGGGGGCTGATATTGGGGCTGATACAGGCATTGGGGGCTCATATTGGGGGTTGATACAGGCAGTGGGGGCTGATACAGGCATTGGGGGCTCATATTAGGGGCTGATGGAGGCATTGGGGGCTGATATTGGAGGCATGGGGGCTGATATGAGAGGCAATGCGTGCTGATATGAGAGGCAATGCGTGCTGATGAGAGGCATGGGGCTCTTATCTGAGATCTGATTGGCGGTTATTCACATTGGGGTCTGATCTGAGATCTCATTGGGGGTCTAATTGGGGCTGTGAGCTGAGGTCTGGTGAAAAATATTTTTTTCTTATTGTCCTCCTGTAAAACCTAGGTGCGTCTTATGGGCCAAAAATACAGTAAGTTTTATTTACCCTCTATTTTTAAGGTGTTTCCATATCATTTTATATATTTTTTTAGTCATTGCAAAAAAAATGTTTGCAATTACTAAAAAAAACAAATTATAACTTATTATTACTAAAAAAATATAAAATGATACTTCTGCTATATATGAATACATAATACATGGGAAACTACTACTGAGGTTTTTAGCCAGAATATATCTATTATTTATTAGCATTGAGCTCTATAGCTCATTAGTTAAATAGTCTAAAACTGGGCAAAAACACTTACAAAATTGAGGCTAAATAAAAAACTTAAACTGAACCTGGACATATTCCCGTTTTCACCCAGGAAGGCCTTCTGATATGAGCATTTCATGCTGAATTGCACAGGGCAAAGACATTTTCAGGAGATCCGGTGACATACTCCGGATATACTCCTCATATTGGGGCTGATACAGGCATTGGGGGCTCATAGTGGGGGTTGATACAGGCAGTGGGGGCTCATATTAGGGGCTGATGGAGGCATTGGGGGCTGATATTGGAGGCATGGGGGCTGATATGAGAGGCAATGCGTGCTGATATGAGAGGCAATGCGTGCTGATGAGAGGCATGGGGCTCTTATCTGAGATCTGATTGGCGGTTATTCACATTGGGGTCTGAACTGAGGTCTTATTGGGGGTCTAATTGGGGCTGTGAGCTGAGGTCTGGTCAGGGCCGGACTGGGACTGAAATTCAGCCCTGGCATTTTGAAATCAAAGAGGCCCACATGCCTCGACTTTTTAAAGTCACAGCCAACCCTTTTAGAGGCCCTAAAAATTATTAAAATATAATAATTTAATAAACGTAAACCACACCAAACAAGGTAAATAAACCGCCCCCTGGAAAAGCTATATCTCCTGACAGGGTACGGGTCTAGAACTCAGACCTGGACTGATCAAAACTTTTGATATGTCTCTGTGACATGTCAAAAGTCTTTCAGTTCATCAGTGGCCCTATTACACAGATTGATGTGTAAAGGTCTTTTTACACGGGCCGATTATCGGCCGAAAAAGCGTTCCTAGGAACGCTAGTGCCGATAATCGGCCCGTGTAAAAGTGGCCCTAATCAGCCGACGAACGAGTAAAACGCTCGTTTATCGGCTGATTGGATCTTTTGGTTTGTACAAAAGATCCAATCTGTCGGGCGCACATCACCCTGTGTAAACTAACCTTTTCCCTCCTAACATTACATATATCACTACAGAACATACAGGGTACGGCTACATTCACACCACAGTTGTTTTTGCGGCCTCCAATCTGCATATTTTGCGGACAAGGATAGGCATTGTTACAGTGGATCTGCAAAAAAAACGGATGCCATACGGAACATCATCCTTTTTTTGCGGATCCGCAATTTGCAGACCGCAAAACACAATGTTCGTGTGAATGTAGCCTAATACAGCGCCTCATACCTCTTACATTCAGTATAATACAGCGCCTCATACCTCTTACATATAGTATAATACAGCGCCTCATACCTCTTACATCCAGTATAATACAGCGCCTCATACCTCTTACATCCAGTGACGTCTCCTCGGATGTAGATCTTCTCTTTCCTCATCTTCTCCTTTCAGACCAGACGCCATTTTTCAGCCATTTTTCAGCCATTTCTCATCTCTGCAGTTTGACAGAAAAAAAATCTTAGTTTACTACTTTTCCATCATCCTCCCGTCTTCTGGACAAATCATCCTACCACCCCAAGTACTGTGCCACTAGTACCACACAGATAGTGCCCTTCAATAATTATTGGCACACAGTGTCCTAAAATAACTGCACCCAGCAAATAGTGTCCCGTAATAGTGTGAACATAACGTCCCCCAGAAATAACTGCGCTGATGCTGTGCCAGGTGCCCCCACAGTAATAGTGCCCCCCACATTAATAGTGCCCCCCACAGTAATAGTGCCCCCCACAGTAATAGTGCTCCCAAAGTCCTAACTAATAATTCTCTGCCAGAGTGCACTTGTTAGTAATAGTGCCCCCAACAGTACTAATGTCCCCACTGTGCCCCAGAAGTAATAATGCTTCCGTGTCAGTAAGAAGTGCCACCAAAATTTCACCCCAATAATGTGCCAGTAAGAAGTGCTCCCCACCCATAGATGCCCCCCAAATTATGTGCCAGTAAGAAATGCCCCCAGTGCCCCCATGTGCCAGAAAAATGCCCCCACTGCCAATAAAAATGCCCCCAGTGCCCCCATGCCATAATAAATGCCCCCAGTGCCAGTAAGAAATGCCCCCAGTGCCCCATGAGCCAGTAAAAATGGCCCCAGTGCCTATAATAATGCCCCCAGTGCCACATGTGCCAGTATAAATGCCCCCAGTGCCAGTAAAAATGCCCCCAGTGCCCATTGTGCCAGTAAAAATGCCCCCAGTGCCCGTAAAAATGCCCCCAGTGCCCGTAAAAATGTCCCCAGTGCCCATAAAAATGCCCCCAGTGCCCCATTGTGCCAGTAAAAATGCCCCCAGTGCCAGTTAAAATGCCCCCAGTGCCAGTTAAAATGCCCCCAGTGCCCCATTGTGCCAGTAAAAATGCCCCCAGTGCCCCATGTGCCAGTAAAAATGCCCCCAGTGCCCATAAAAATGCCCCCAGTGCCCCCATTGTGCCAGTAAAAAAGCCCCCAGTGCCAGTAAAATGCCCCCATGTGCCAGTAAAATGCCCCATGTGCCCCCAATAGAGCTCCGGTCAGTGCTACAATAAAAAAAATAACACTTATACTTACCTCCAGCAACGATGCGATGAGGCCTCTTCCGGCCTGTGTCCCGCGCTGTACGGCTCAGGCGGCGCGATGACGTCATCGCGCTGCCTGAGCCGGCCTCTGATAGGCTGCAGGCCTAGTGCCTGCAGCCTATCAGAGGAATGGGCAGGGGAGAAGCCTCGGGCAGGGGAGGACGGCGATACAGATGACTATGGAGATGAGCGCTTCCACAATGGAAGCGCTCATCTCCCTCTGCCCCGCCGACGCCTGCTATTATGCTCAGGGCCGCGCCGCACCTGCCTAATTGCAAGGGTGGACTGGACCGGCCCACGGACGGCAGCAGCCCTTCTGGCATTTGCCAGAAGTGCCAGACGGCCAGTCCGGCCCTGGGTCTGGTGAAAAATAGTGTTTTCTTATTGTCCTCCTGTAAAACCTAGGTGCGTCTTATGGGCCAAAAATACAGTAAGTTTTATTTACCCTCTATTTTTAAGGTGTTTCCGTATCATTTTATATATTTTTTTAGTCATTGCAAAAAAAAAATGTTTGCAATTACTAAAAAAACAAATATAACTTATTATTACTAAAAAAAATATAAAATGATACTTCTGCTATATATAAATACATAATACATGGGAAACTACTACTGAGGTTTTTAGCCAGAATATATCTATTATTTATTAGCATTGAGCTCTATAGCTCATTAGTTAAATAGTCTAAAACTGGGCAAAAACACTTACAAAATTGAGGCTAAATAAAAAACTTAAAATGAACCTGGACATATTCCCATTTTCACCCAGGAAGGCCTTCTGATATGAGCATTTCATGCTGAATCGCACAGGGCAAAGACATTTTCGGGAGATCCGGTGACGTACCGGGCTCTCCGTGGGTAACCTAGGCAGAGGCTTCCGCCTACCAGTGAGCTGATGAAGCCCGCCCATTAGTGCCAATGATGTCACCTGGAACACTGCTATGCGTAAGCCGAAGCAGTGTAAAAAATATGAACAAACATCCCGATGCTCATTAGAGAGCTGCCTGGATGAAAATGGGGACAACCCCTTTAAATACACAGGGTGTCCCCAACAATGAAAAGTTTGACTTTATTAAAAAAATTAATAAATAAATAAAAACACTATGTTTTAAGCCACACACCCAAACCAAGTCCCTTTTAACCTATGTAAACTTGATTGTTGGGAAAGGTGTCAACCCTAGATTCTGGGGTCATGGTTGTGGCAACTTGCGACCCCATTCATTTCAATAGCTGCAGTGCTACACAACCATCCTTAGTCACGTGATGACTGTCGTGCATTGCAGCTAGGAAGTTGTCTTACATTTAGAAGCAACAGTGGATCCGCCGAAGTTATGTAGAGGTCGGCGCCTCTATACAACTCCAGTGGCTCCACCGCCAGCGCAAGGCCTTATTAAGACCAGCGTCGAAAACGCAAATATTAATAAATGTGCCCCTAAATATATATAGTGCAGGCATTTTGTGCTGCAAGAAAACAGCGCTGTGGATTTTTCACCCCTGTTCTACAATATAATCAGCTAGATAATGTAGCCGGGTTATATGTCCCCTCTCCTGACATGTCTGGTTTAGTAACTAGCTCCCCATGTAATAATTCTGGAGCACCTTTTCCTATATCTCTGTGTTGTGCTGTTCTTCTGTTATTCCTGCTAGACATTTATGAATGATTTTTCTGAAGTCTGCAATGAAGGTCCAGATGGCTGTTACCAGTTGTGTGTTCGTGTATGTGTGGGGGGGTGTCCCTGCACATTCTGACACTGGCAGCACTGTTTGGATAGTATCAAATGGTGCAGAGTCACACCCCGGCTGGTAACACCCAGTCAGACTTTTTTTGTGTGCATGAGCCCAAAAAAAGAGAAAAACTGATCCTGAGCATCAGTTATGCACATTTTGTATCCAATTGTGTGTGGCCTGATTGGCTGCTTCATTGGGAGAGCCCATCAAGGACAGGGCAGCGTGCAACACTATTCTTAACATCAAAACCACGACAAATCCCTGAAAAAAACCCTATGATACATCAGTGAGGTCCATAAAGTTTTGCTTGAATTCGGCAGTGTTGTGGCACCTGCAGTAAATGGAAGCCATAATGCAGATGTGAACAGAGCCTTAAAGGAATTGTCCCATCTGGAAATGTAGTGTACAGTATATCCACAGGGTATTCCATAATTGTCTGATAGGTGAGGGTCCCAATGGGATCAGTTCCAATTTTGAGAACAGTGCCCTCCCCCCATCTAATGCCACCAGGAATGTAATGGAGGGCACGCATATATGGAACTTTCAAAAATAGGTAAGAGCGCAGAGCTATTTTCAGAAAATCCCATAGAAGTGAATGAAAACAGCCCACCAAGACAGGAGACTGCACTATAATGTCTTATGTTATGAGGTCACTGGCTGTTGTTAGCATAGTTATATACGTACCTTAAAGGGATTTTCCAGTTTGCATCAATATCCTTTAAAATAATCATTTATGAAACTGTCATTTTGTAATGCATTTCTTTTACCTTTATTGCTCCTATCTCCCGTTCTGGGCTGTGGTCACATGACCATGTTCATGCAGCTCTCTCACCTGAAAGAAAAAGTGGGAATCATGGTAATCTGATCCCCGCCACTGTGTTCTGGCTCCATCGCTTACCCTCAGGTGGCGTAGGTTTCAGGTCTCCCCACGTCAACATCCGGTTTGATGTGGCCAATGCAACCAATGACTGGCCGCAGCTGTAACGTGTCACCCATGCATCATATGGCCAAGTAGTTCTGGATCATGATAGATATCTTGAAATGTGTTGTGATCTGCTGAAAAGTAAAGAGAGCTATCGGGTATTGGACAGGGATCCCACTGAATTATTCCAATCCGCGTTAAAACATATCCTTGAAATGGGTCTTAGAACACATGTGATTGTGCTAGATAAGGCGGAGTTCAATTTTATGTTACCTAATAGGCCGACAACAACAACTTTTTATGGGCTCCCCAAGATCCATAAGGGGGTAAATCCCCTGAAGGGACGGCCAATTGTCTCAGGGGGTTGGCTCCCTTATCCAAAATAGTGGGATATACTTAGATTGTGTACTTAGAGAGTTTGTGATCTCTCTACCCTCCTATATGAGGGATACCACTGATTTTCTTAATAAAACTGACATCTTGGTTATTGAACCATCATGTTGGCTAGCAAGCATTGACGTTGAGTCACTGTACAGCTCAATTCCGCATGAAAAAGGGCTGACAGCGGTGACACATTATTTGAGCACCAGAGGCATTCAGTTTAGGGCACATAACTCATTTTACAGCTGCTTCAATACGTTCTCACTCACAATTTTTTCATATTCAATACACGGTTCTACCACCAGCTCAGGGGGACTGCGATGGGGAGCCCTTGTGTCCCCATATATGCAAATCTCTTCCTGGGCTGGTGGGAGGACAAAACCGGATTCCCTGACCACGAGACTTGGTGGAATGAAAAAATTGTGTTCTGGAAGCGCTATATTGACGACTTATTTAATAGACTGACAAATAGGGATACCCACAAAAGGTGTTGAAAGAAGCCTTTCAACGGGTACAATCAGAAGATCGGGTTGGCCTCCTGACCCCTAAGATGAAAGAGAGTGGTGGCCGGGCACCACTTCACCTGATCTCTACGTATGATGTGGCAAATAGGGAAATTCAAGAGATCCTCAATAATTATTGGCCTATCTTGTCTCTCGACCGTGACCTGTCTGATGTCATAACAGATACCCCGAGTCTAACCTACCGTAAGGGTAGGAGTCTCTGCGATCGACTGATGCATAGCCATTATGCTGCACCGGCCGGCACGGGTACATGGTTGGACAGAAAACCCAGAGGGATGTTCAGATGTGGCGTGTGTAAGGCATGTGATTATATATCTACGGAAAAAATATCATATGCTCATCCACGCACGAAACCGTAGCTATCAATAATTTTGTAAATTGTAGAAGCAAGGGGGTAGTGTATATATGTCAATGTATTTGCCCCAAAGACTATATAGGAAAAACTAAAAGAGAATTACGGAGGAGAATTTGTGAACACGTCAATGATGTTTTCAGGAAAAAGGATACACCAGTTGCTAGCCACATGAGAGAGTTCCACGGTGGGGACTCTAAAATAATGAAGTTTATATATTTATAAATATATAAACTTCATTATATATATATATTTCATGTATAAGGAGGATACATCTGCACATAATAATAAAATCGGTAGCAAATGCAGTGTATGGAGTATAGCGTGGCTAGCGATGCTGGGATGGAATAGGAGGCTCCCTAACTATACCTTATACCCCCTCATATGTGGCAATTTGCTCTAGATGGACAATCTCTGTGCTAAGGGCATCCTTGCCCTTAAGTAGAATGGAGGAAGCGTAGTATACTCTATGCGCTCCTTACATGAATAAGTTTGGCTTCCAATGATGCGCTCCATTACACCGGATGTCCGGACCACGTGACCAGACTCGGTCACGTGGTATCGGCGTCTTAGCGCGGGCTGCAATCAAAAATTAGCGTGTGGGGTAGGTATTTAAAGGGGGCACCTCCTCTCAGGGTGCAGCGCTATTGCTGGACAGTAAGGGACAAGTTTACCTGGAAAGGATCATCAATATATGCGAGTACCAATGGACAACTGTTTACCGCTAATGATACTTGCTATCCGAGTGTAACTTATGTGTACACTCTTTTTCAGGTGATCTCCACTGAATAGGATGGGTGATTGTATCCTTTGCCCTAATATCATGTGGGGCTGTCCTCCTATATAGATATATGTGTACCACTATTTGGGTTATGAACCTAGTTTGTGGAAGGGAATACCCATATATTTCACCATAAGTATATGGGATATTTAGTTATTGGTTATCCCTTTCAATTTGGTATCAAGAGGGGTTGGTTCCCTATGGTATACATGTATTTACCAACTGTCCATTTATCTGTCTTTCTGCAACCTGGGGTGCACTGTTTTTGGCACTTTAATTGGTGTGACATTAAGTCTGTATATTACCCCCTGATGAACCCACCTGTTTGGGGGAAACGCGTCGGGGTTGCGTTTTGAATTAACAGTATCTGATACAGGGCCATAATAGGGTCTGTGTAGGGGCGGTTCGAGGACAAGGAATCCCTACCTTTAAAGGGAGGTCCCTGGGCTGAGCGCTATATAAGGGCCACATCAGGGCCAGAACTCAGATACGCTCACTCCTTCGTCCTCCTCATTTCTGTCACATTGTCAACTAGACACACTGCTTTTTACAAAAAGGAGAGAATGTGCAGAGTGAATTTATGTATGTTTTGTTATTCAGACATGTACTTGGGTATTTTTAATAGTATCAATAAAGGATATATGTTTTAAGGGTCTTACTATTTTTGCTAGGATTTTGATTTAATTTTGAGACTCGCGACTATTTATAGGTATCAATATTTGGCTATAGGCATCATATGGCCAAGTGACCTGATGCATGGGTGACACTCCACCCCTGTGGCCAGTCATTGGCTACAGTGGCCACATGACTGATGTAGGGGAGCGATGGAGCCAGAACACAGTGACGGGTATCGGGTACATACGATTCCTACCACGGGTCTGGCCACGCTGGGCGGTCTGCAGAAACCGTCCCCGGGGTGAACAACCCCTATAATTTTGCAGGTAAATGTATGCAACTGTGTCTGCATACCCCCAAAAACCCCTTCTTCCTGCAGCGATGTATTCCCTTTTCACCTTGGCAGTTGGGAATACTGGGAAGATTTTAGGGGGCACTTCAAAATAAAATGAATTAACTCCATTTGTATAATAATCTTTATTCGTATTATTTAAAAGATACAAGAGGCTCCTAAAGAAGCTAATAGTAATAGACATCATACAAACAGGTAACAGGACTGAGGGAATACAGATCGTTGTGCTCTGGCCTAATATCTTTGTTCTACTAACAAGGTTACATTTTGGCTAAATTTCAAAATAAAAACACTCAAAGACCATGACGTTTGGATAATAAATTAGCTACAGGATCTTAGCCTATATAGGATCTTTCTCTATGGTTCTTGAACCGCGCGCCTACATGTATACGCATTGTACACTACTGTACACTAATCTTTTTATGGTGTTACGTATGGATTTTCTAGTGTTCAAGAAGTCAGAGGTATTAAGACTGGACAAGATTTGACTCATTCGGCCAAAATATATTCATAACCTACACGTTGCCTGCGTATAGTGGAGACAACCAGATGCCAATGTCCAATAATACCGTGTCGCTAAGCACAAAGTAGCTGACTCCATTGCATCCAGGCAAAGCTCAGGCTTTAAGGGTTTTTCCAGGATTTTTTTTATTGATGACCTATCCTCAGTCTGACAACCGGCACCCCCGCTGATCAGGTGTTTGAAGAAGCAGTGAGCGCCTAGGCCTCCTCATTGCTTACCAAGCACAGCGCCGTGCATTGTATAGTGGATGTGTTTGGTATTGCAGCTCAACCCCATTTACTTGAATGGGGTCGAGCTGCACCTAGGCCACGTGACCCATGAACGTGACGTCACTAGCCAAGGAAGAGGCCACGGCACTGACCAGAGCACTACAACCTCTTCAAACAGCTGATCGGTGGGGGTGCTAGAGTCGGACCCCCCGCCAATCTGATACTGATGACCTTTCCTGAGGATAAGTCTTCATCATGAATATAAAAATCTCAGACAACCCTTTTAAAATCCCACCCTATCAGCAAGGACACGCTATAAGGCTGCCACATAACAAAAATTAGATAAAAGACATCCAAACCGGAATTGGAACATCCTAGACATTTTCACATTTGTAGAAAAAAAATGAAGATCCTTGAGTAAAGTGGTGCCGTTCAAGTAAGGGAATTCCTGTTAAAATGGACTCTGCTTACCCAGTGGTACATACTTCATGTTATCTTGCTGGAGATCGAGGCAAGGAAAGCGCAAATACTTTGGCCCTCCCCCACGCCTCAAAAGGAAGGAACGGACATACCTAGAATTTACCTGAAATAGTAACACCCAGAAAAGTACACTTACTGATGCGCGTCCTGCAGGGGGCGCTGGATGCAGATAATGGAGGATGGGGTTATTACTTTGTAAGCATGCATTCAGTTTACATTTAGTTCCAGAACATATGACTGCTTAATGGCTGAAGAGGTCAAGGGGCCAACAAACCCGGTGCACACCCAGAAGGTACAGCACATGGCGTTGCTAGCATTAGGGTCATCCTGTCTTTGCCTGGCCAAGTGGAGGAGGAGGTCTGTACATGTAAGGCTAGGTTCACATCACAGCGTGTGCACTGAGAAAGCTCCAGTACACTTCAAACATGTCCATGGGGTTATATTAACCGATCAGAGGCATCCATTTAATGTATATGTCCCAACATATACATCAGAGGCCACTAATGTGACCTGGTCAGCTCCTAACCTGACCTACTGCATACACTGGAAAATTAAGGTGATCTCAGTGGCCTAAAAGACAGCCGACACCTATGTTCTTAACAAGAATACACATCCCACCCCCAGGGCAAATTAAAGGGATTTTCCAGAACTGAGGTATTGATAACATGTTCTTAGGTTAGATCATCAGACCACAGAAGGTCCTTTTACTCCAGTGCTGCTTCCAATTAAGTGACCAGGCACAGCCAGTACACAATGTGCACATCTGATGGCTGGTTACGCCTACAGCAGCTCCTAAAAACAGCTGATCAGCCTGGATGCCCAACAATCTGATATTGATGACCTATCCTATAGATAGCACAGAAGAAAGACCGGCACTCGCGAGTGCGGGTCTTTCTTCTGTGATATTGTTTGGATGCCATCCACAAGACACGTGCACCGCGACTTGAACGGATTGCCGCCTGTATACTACAATTCTATTCTATAGATAGGTCATCAATAAGTTAGTCCTGGAAACGTTTTGACACACTGGGGGTCATTGACGCATTGACGAACAGTTTTACACCTCTTTTTGGTATATAATTGTCGCAGGGCCCGTTTTTGTGACTTTTTAATATTTAATATTGTTGCACTGGTGTTGTAACGCTGCGTTTGCCACAAAGGAGTGTCGAGGGAGTGCAAGCCCCAGGAAATTTACTCATGTAACACCAGGAAAAAGGGGTAAAACTTGCCAAAAAACTAAGCCAGCCAGGGGAAGGCTTAGATTTTTCGCCAGGTACAAAAAAAGACCAAAGATAAGACCAATTTATGACAAGGTGCATGCCATGTCATAAATTAGATGTCTTTAGTGGAGTTTTAGGCATCAGCATTTTTGGTTTGGTTTGAGGTTTATGTGGGCAGGCTGCGGGCACTTGCAAAAAAATTCCCAGAAAATCCCTTTAAAGGGTGTATTAGACACCTCAATGCCGCAGATGATTGTTGGGAGGGAAGAATTCCCTTCCCAGCAATCGTCAGATAGCTAGCAGAGGACACCACCATTACATGCAGCGATGTCCTCCATGGCATGGGGAGAAGTGATTGCTATGCCATAGCTCGTCCCCATGCAGGGCAGCGGTGTGCTGGCGGCAGATCGTTATTACACAGCACAATCTGCCACTGGCACCATTGTGATTTTTAGGCATGCTTTAGGAAGCCATACATTGAATAGCAGTCAGCTGACACCTCTCTCTCTCTCCAGACTCCCTCCCGGACTCTTCTATACACCTACACATTCAGTCTGGCCAAAAGTGTATGTGTACTCAATGGGTAGAGAGGAGAAAGTTGCAGCCAGACTCATCTGGCTGTGACTTATCTTCTGGGAGGACAAAAGGATCGGTTGAAATGTTCACTTTGCCCAATCCTTCTCTCCCCCTACATCATCTTTCGGGGGAGAGTCAGGAGCTCCCCACACACAGTAAACTGGTTTGACTGACAATACACTAATACATAAGGGGGCCTTGAACTTCTGAGCCACATTCATATCATTTGGCATCCTCAGTTACAGCAGCCATGTCCTGGAACCAGTAAAATGATGCACCTTTCAGGGAAAAAAACACTACTACTATACAGTAAGGCCTCATTCCAACACATATACTTTACAGAGGGAATCTACAGTATGTTCACTGCGAATAGTGACAGGGATCATTGATCTATCTGGAAGCCATGCCTTCAGAGGTGTATAGAAGTAGGGGCATGGATCCCCCCCAATCACTGCTGCAATATAACCAATCTGTCACATGGACGGAGCCGGAACTAGAGATCTGAAGCCACAGTGCAAACAATAAGAGATATGGGAGTATTATTCTATAGCTGCACAATACCCATGGCACAAATGGATGATAACGTATAGCCCGCTGGAAGCATGTAGCGGTACAATGGACAGGTGTAAACAGCGGAGATGTCCACAGCTTCATACTCTAGCAGCGCGAAGAAAACTAAGTTGCATATTATGTAGTGCAATGGTATTCAGCTCATGTACAACTGCTTCCTGTCAAAAGCATCCCTCCCCACAATGAATATGGACAGTAGACCTTCACATTGGCCTAGGCTTCCCAGACGCTCGTTGAAATACAGGTCCAGGTACGCTCTAGCCTTCAACAGCCAACATACACCAACCTGTAATTCAACAGAAAAAGGGTTTCCAACATTGAGGTCTTAATGGGATGTCCACCCTAAGCTTGACTGTGAAACCATGCACTGATGCCACCATCTCACATTTCACACCTCTGTCCAATTTTCCAGGCACCCATACCTGGAAACTCTAAACTGTGGTGGACTGCAGCTCAGTATTGGCATAAGTGCAAGTTGGGTACTGCCCCTGTCAGGAGCAAACTTTGTGGAAAGTACCCCGCACACTAGGGTGGACATTCCCTTTCACTTGTTCAAGGCTGAAGAGTCCTTCAGTGTACAGTTCTGAGGTAAATCCAGCCGTTCAGAGGTTAAAAACAAGAGAATATCCAGAATCTTTAGCTGAAAATCACACGAGACGATGGACTGATGTCAACTCTATGCAAAGGTGTGTTCTGGATAGCTGACTTTTATGGCTCCCCAGTAGCAGGCCCGAACAAGACAAACTAAGCCTAAGAGGTAAGCAACTGCCCAGGAGACGTACGTTGCGTGGAAGCGCCTGGCGAAATCTTGTGTGCCAACCTGAGAAGAAACAAACAATTGAGTTACTATGATTGGTTTGTGCCTTATATGTCCTTAAAGAGGTTTTCCAGGAGTAGAATATTGATGACTTATCCCAAAGATAGGTCATCAATATATCAGTTGGGTCCAACTTATGGCACTCCCACCAATCCGTTGTTTCAAGAGGCCGCGAGCGCTGCAGCCTCCTCACAGCACATCATGTGGCCGTGCCTGATATTGCAGCTCAGGTCCATTTCCTTGAAAGAGACTGAGCTGAACCTAGGCCATGTGACAGATGAACGTGACATCACTGGAGCAGTCTCTTCAAACAGCTGATTGGCAGTGGTGCTAAGAGTTGGATCCCCATGCGATCAGATATTGATGACCTATCCTGAGAATGGGCTTTCAATATTCTACTAATGGAAAACCCCCTTTAAAACTTTATAGATTATATACAGATGAATAAAAATTTGACTATTATTAGGGAATGTTCACACAATGTTTTTTTGCGCGGAATAATACGTTCACAGTCCTCCTTTCATTGTTTTCAATAATAAATTCTCCCCATAGATTATACAATATGGATATTTGACATAGTTTTAATACAAGGTGTTAAGTGCTCAGACATGGACAAGGTAAGGAAGCCCGAAACCCGACCACCAATGAACAAGACACAGACAGTTGAAACATCAAGACTGGACCAAGAAATCTCAGAAGACAGAATTTTTCAAAGGTTTTCGGCCTCGTGCACGCGGGTGTTGACGTATTGCTGCCCGTATACGGTGCATCCACAATACACAGGGACTGGCGATGTGCAACCTGCATCACGGATGCGGACCCATTCACTTGAATGGGTCTGCAATCCAGGAGATGCGGTGCGGAACTGAAGCATGGATCAGAAGCCCACGGAAGCACTATGGAGTTCTTCTGTGATGTTTCTGTCCGTGCCTCCGCACCGCAAAAAAAATAGAACTACATGGATTGCAGACCCATTCAAGTAAACCCAAAGTGATGCGGCGCACAAACGGCCGGTGCCCACATATTGTCAACACAATACGGGCACTGGCCAACAGCAGCCGTGTGTATGAGGCCTAAGAAAGCCAAGATCTCACTTTAAGGGCTCATGCACACAAACATATTTTGTTCCCGGGTTCGTTTATTTTTTTTGCGGTCTGTATGCGGAACCATTCTCTTCAATGAGGCCATAAAAAACGGAAATTATATATATATATATTTAGGTTTGAGGTTGGACTGACTGAGGCACTGTAGTTGTTCAATACTAAAATGAATCCTCAAAAATAATGTGTACCGGCATGCATATTATTACTCTGATACTCAGTATTTAGCAATGGGAACAGCCCTGTAATAATCTGTGGGTCACGTCACTTCCCCTGCAGATCTGTCACCACTTATAAGCTGATGTAAAAAGCAGGTCCATAGAGAACTTATGGGGAGATCTCTAAAGCATAAAGGAATTGTTTCCTAATAGTTCCTTTAAAGCAGCTTTCACGCTGCATATTTCATCAGACAGTACTTCAGATCTTCATCACTTACAGTTAAGCCAACTCCTATAAAAATGCATATCATTCCCATAGTAATGTAAGCACAGCAGCGCCTGCGTGGTAGTGCACTTCCTACAGAGGATCTACAAGAAAAAACACACCAGTTATAATAATCCACTAGGTTATCCTGCAAGAACATTCAGCTCATCTATCATAGAAAAAAGGCCCTCCTCATGGCAATAGGCATAATCTATGAAGACAATTGCCGTGCATATATTTTCTAAAGGCGTATTGCCTATAAAATATTATTTTTTAATGTTTTTATAGCACCAACATATTCTGCAGCCCTGCACAGAGATGGACGCCATTCATATCAGCCACTGACCATTTAAGTTGTCCCGTCTAAGGATCTGTTCCAGGTTCGAACCAGGAGAAAGACATCCATGGTTTCATCAAGGTACCCCGGTTTACTGCCACACTCTAAAAACATAATGATGGGGGATGTCTATTAAAGAAGAACTCCCGCAAAAAAATTTCTTTTTTATTCTCTGATCTGTTAGAAAGGCGCATGATATAATTTGTAGTGAATGCCATCTTGTTATCACAGACTGTAATTGAGAATTATCCCCTCTCTTCTTATTGTAGCTGGGTCATGTGACCAACTCCCTGACCTCCAACTGACCCAGGACAGGAAGCCAGTCACTTCTCTATTCATTCCTATGAGACTGAAAGTGAGCCTCCCATAGGAATGCATAGAAAATTAGACTTCCTGTCCACACAAGTCTCTGCATGAGTTAGTGGGTCTAATTCCTAGTCACATGACACAGATGAGAAACATCAGGGAGATATTACTCAAAAATTCAGTCACTGGTAAGAAAATGACATTCACTACAGATTACATCATGTACATTTCTAGCAGGACATGGAATAATTTTTTTTGCGGGAGTTCTTCTTTAACGTATCATTATGTTTTTGAAGTATGGGAGGAAAAGGGAACCCATACAAACGTTATCCAGATGTCACTCCTGGTTTGAACCTATAATGGGGACACTGGAAGGCTTCTAGACAATTGTGCGGGTAATGGAGGTGGTGTTTATCCAATGTGTTACAAGATCACTGTGTACACCATGTCCGGTTAAATGCAACTTAGTACAAGTATGCTCATTCGCATGCCACCACCTCAATCGCTGCCTCCCTGTCCCACAGAACAGGTTTTAGAGCTGAGGAAGCAGAACCTAAAAAATGTTGAAATCCTCAGAACTTTCCATTTTAAGCCATATGAAAGCTATATTTTAGAAACTGGCCAACATCTTCCAGTCACCACTTGAAAACAAAGGGAAATTCAGCTGTTTACTATGAGTAAAGATTTTCAGGGACACTTCCGTAAAAAGTGGGGGACATTAATCAAAACTGGGGCAAAGGAAAAATTTGTTAGTTGCCCATAGCAATCAGATTGTATATTTTTCCAAATGAAAATGAAATGTGATATCTTATTAGTTGCTATGGGCAACTAAGACAGTTTTCCTTTACACCAGTTTTGATAAATCTACCCCAATATTCATAGGAAACATTTATTTAGATTTTTTGGGGAGCTTTTTTTTTATTTTGCAGTATTATGGCCTTAAACGAAAAATTACAAAATATTGTCCTGTAAAAGTCAGCACAGAGAACTAAAAGTGGGTGGGCAAAGTAATCTTTGTTTAGGATTCTGCTGCACAGGGAAGGGCTTGTCTACAAGGTAATCCTCATTAGAACAGTAGGTGGAGAACTGGAATGACTGACAGCTCGGCTGTCCTCTTGATAGGCCTAGATAAAAATTTAGTAGGCAGAGGGGCAGTGCATTGATTAGTCCTGATCAGTGACACTATTGGGATAGCACAGAGGAGGTGTGTTGTGCTAAATCAGTCACCACTAGTGTTGAGCGAACTTCTGTTGTCAAGTTCGGCATACAAGGTTAGGGTTTGGGTTCTCCAACCATTCCTTTATGGTCCGTGGTAAGATGATGTTAACATCATCTTACCTGAACCCATGATTGTTCTGCAGAGTCCATATCAACAGCTGATCTGTATATAGTTTATTTCAAAAGAAAAAAACATTCCTTTATGGTCCGTGGTAGCGGAATCCATAACGGAATTTTAAGATATCCCGATATTTGCACCCTGAACTTGAAAACAGAAGTTCGTTGATCCCTAGTCACCAACTCTCTCTCTCCTCTCCCTGGTCTGAGTGATGGTCTGACAGAGAGTGTTAAGTGAGACTCTCTGCTGTGATAAAACTCTTGAAAGAGAGGACACTGGATAGTTTTACATGGAGTTATTTGAAAAAAAAAATGGTATCCAGAAAACCATCTATCCATTTTCCAACTAAAAAATTTGATGGCATATTCGCAAAAGAGTTTTCCGAGATAGGATAGGTCCGACACCTGAGACCCCCACCAATCAACTGTTTTAGAAGGCAATGTACGGCGTTCTGCTTGGTATCATGCTCAGCCCCATTCACTTCAATAGGGAGCACCGGTGCCTTCTCAAACAGTTGATCGGAGGGGATCCCGGGTGTCGGACCCTGACTGATCATATACTGATGACGTATTCTGAGGATAGGTCATCAGTATCAAAATCTCGGAAAACCCCTTTAAAAAATCTGATGCAAGTGTCCGTTTACTCTTAGCTCAGCTATAGAAGAGGTTATCCAGAGCATCTGAAAGTATAAAGCCTATGGAAATTCTGAGGCTGCCAGGCTGATCACACACAAGTCTAGCAGTTTAGCTTCATTCATTAATTCTAGTATTTTATTCATCAGGGTAGATTATAAGAATTTCTTGAATTTTGACCCATATTTCTAAGAAGATTAACTGGAAAAAAAAAAAAGACATGTGACTACTTGCTAAATCTAATGCTGAAACTGCTCACATGGCTGCATCGTGACTACGGTAATACCGACGTTTGCTAGGACATTAGCTACAGAAGACTCATGTGTCTTGAATTCTTCACAGTACACAGAACTGCTCCTTAATACTTACATTTTCTTGCAATGTGGGCACTTTGCCAGGGTGTTGAACCTCAGCTCCATCCACTGGAATAGAGAAAAGTCCCAAAATTTATTTATTTTCATCTGAACGTCAGAAGAAAATTTTAGAAAAATAATTTTTTACGTCTCATGGTGGGATGAGCAGTAAAAACCATTCACAGGTCTTCTAGTGCCCTTCAGACAGGGATTTTCTCATGCTTTGGAGAAAATGGGTCAACGACTGGTTGACATAACACAGACGGGACAGGACTTGTCAGTGCCAACTTCCTCTATACAAGACAGTCTAGTAGAATACTGTACACCCCTCCTCCACTACAAAACTAGCTGAATTTTCGGAGTAAAATATCTTGGGAAGAGAATATGACCTTGTGACACTAAAGAAATCTCTAATCATCCTTGTTTCTACTACCAGACAGACACTTAAAGGGGTTCTGCCATGATTGATGGAAAAAGTGAAAATCAGACATCATATCGCACATGACAATATCTAACAAAGCTAGAACCAGCCCTGTACCTCACATGGATCCAGAGATCTCCACATTCACTGCTCCAACTGCTCTGCTAGATTATCTTCAGCCTAGCAGCTCAGGGGCAGTGTCCTTTCTGTTTTAGCTCTCTCCCTGTAACTACCACAGCTTTTAACAGAGCATATAGCTGGTAGCAGTTTTAAACTGAGCACGCTCGACCAGCTCATTGAGGTGGACAAGAAATAAGGAAAAGAATAAACAGCAGGTGGAGCTATATAAATACATTTTATTGAATAACTCAGTGGCTATACTAAATTTTTAATTACATACAATTACAAAAGTATTCAGATCCAGGTGCTGGTTTGAAAAATGTAGAATATTTTTTGAGATACATTTATTAAGACCAGTGTATTACATGCTGGTGTAAGATGTACCATGATTATTAAGAGGTGCAAGTCTATTAAAAATTGTGTGGTGTATCTGTGCAGGTCCATTCATCAAAATGGAAATCTACAGCAGCTAGGGAGCACCCGCAAAGAGTTGTGGTCCCTTCAAATACCTAATTGTGGGGGGCCGAAGTTTGACCCCCATTGATCTGATGTTAATGGCTTATCCTGAGAATATACAATCAATATCCTGAACCCAAAACCCGGTTCAGTCTACGATGCAGTGTAAATCAATATACAGTACACATAAATGTATAATATGTGCCATACTAATCAAAAGTAAAAGCAGCAGCTAATGGGAATTATTTTTAATATTTACTTGCACAGTAACTGGCATTTTCTCCATTTTTTTGTTAATCAGGAAGTGCAGCCATACTGGTTGTCTCATTCGATTTAGCTTTTCGGAAACTAGATGACCAATGATTGCACTTCCTGTTATCACTTTTCCCAAAATGGCTAAACTATAAGACTACCAACGAAAACTGCCATATTTTTAAGCAGTGCAAAAACGTAGTCTATCACTCTACCTTCTGATCCACTAATATATAGTATGTCCAATTTTACATTTGCATTCGGAAATTCATCAGACCTTTTCACTTTTTTCACATTTCATGTTGTGGCCTTGTGCTAAAATAAACACAAATTCAAGGTTTTCCCATAATTCTGCACTTTTACCCCATAATGAGAAAGTAAAAATAGAATGTTCAAAATCTTTGATAATTTATTCATGTGACCGATGAGCGTGTCGTCACTGGTCTAGGGAAAGCAGCGAGAAGGTCATGCGGCGCTACATTGAGCGGCCCTGCCTTTTTGAACAGCTGATTGGCGGGGGGCCCGGGTGTCAGACCCCCACAGATCAGATACTGATGATATATCCAGAGGATAGGTAATCAGTATTAAAGTCTCGAAAAACCTTTTTAAAGTAACGTATCGTACTTGTGTATTGTAGAGGTCACTTAGTAACTTACCAGAAAGGTATTTCCACAGTGACCACAAACCACTCTGGTCCCCTCTGGTTGAACTGGTAGAGCGGGCTGGGCAGGCTGCTCCTCAGGTATCAGCATCACTGGGCCCAGATTGATGATACGTCTGCTATAGAGAGAAATCTTAATTACTCCCAGTGAGGGATGAAAGCCGTTCTGCTCATGTCATCTCTCGTCATCACTGGTTCTGTGTCCATGGACATATCTCATGTTCATTGGAGACTGAAGTCCTACGTACCAGTTCGGTCGTGGGCATCCTATTCTCCGTGAGGTGTCCTTGCAGATGAGGAGACAATTACAAGGACACCGGACATATTTCTTCCCTGAGGGAGGGGTTTTGATTGGCTTAAATAAAACAAAAGAGAACATAAAACAGTCGTTATATGTCTAATACAATAAGTGATCCCAAATAATACAGAAGGATAGTTCTAAGAATCAAAAAGTAGGGGTGCTAGAATGTAACAGTGGAATCGGACGGAGTGCAACTTTCTGAATATACCAGATCCCAATACGATGATGATGAGAAAATAACAATGAAAGAAGGAATACAAATAGAAAATGAAAATTAGCACTAAAAGTAAAAAATAAATTCTCATTAATAATAACATAAAATCGAAATCACTATACACTTGAACACAACCACATCATCCTGGATGATACACAGCAGATATAGCAAAAGTTAGTAAACTGCAGCCTGTCTCTCCAGGATGCCATTACAGTCACTGACATGTTAGGGTGCCTGTACAGGATATGGTCAAGCCGTGGAAGCCGTGGTCATTGGCGTGCAGCAGAGAACTGTGTGAAGTATATGGCGGTAAACCACATACATGTTTTGACAAATGGTTACACAGGGGCAGATTTACTAATTGTTAAGTGGAACAAAATTTATTGGATCATTTAAACTTTTTTTGTAATAATAAAACTGAAAAGTGGGGCGTGCAAAATTATTCGGCCCATTTACTTTCAGTTCAGAAAACTCACTCCAGAAGTTCATTGAGGATCTCTGAATGATCCAATGTTGTCTTAAATGACTGATGAAGAGAAATAGAATCCACCTGTGTGTAATCAAGTCTCCGTATAAATGCACCTGCTCTGTGATAGTCTCAGGGTTCTGCATCATGAAGACCAAGGAACACACCAGGCAGGTCCGTGATACTGTTGTGGAGAAGTTTAAAGCCGGATTTGGATACCAAAAGAATTCCCAAGCTTTAAACATCCCAAGGAGCACTGTGCAAGCGATCATATTGAAATGGAAGGAGTATCAGACCACTGCAAATCTACCAAGACCCGGCCGTCCCTCTAAGCTTTCATCTCAAACAAGGAGAAGATTGATCAGAGATGCAGCCAAGAGGCCCATGATCACTCTGGATGAACTGCAGAGATCTACAGCTGAGGTGGGAAAGTCTGTACATAGGACAACAATCAGTCCAACACTTCACAAATCTGGCCTTTATGGAAGAGTGGCAAGAAGAAAGCCATTTCTCAAAGATATCCATAAAAAGTCTGGTTTACAGTTTGCCACAAGCCACCTGGGAGACACACCAAACATGTGGAAGAAGGTGCTCTGGTCAGATGAAACCAAAATCAAACTGTTTAGAAACAATGCAAAACGACATGTAAATCTACAATGGAATAGTTCAAAAATAAAGGTATCCAGGTCTTAGAATGGCCAAGTCAAAGTCCAGACCTGAATCCAATTGAGAATATGTGGAAAGAGCAGAAAACTGCTGTTCACAAACTCTCTCCATCCAACCTCACAGAGCTCAAGCTGTAATCGCAGTAAAAGGTGGCGCAACAAAGTATTAATGCAAGGGGGCCGAATAATTTTGCACACTTTTCAGTTTTATTATTACAAAAAAAGTTTAAATGATCCAATAAATTTCGTTCCACTTCACAATTGTGACCCACTTGTTGTTGATTTTTCACCAAAAATTTAAAATGTTATATCTTTTTGTTTGAAGCCTGAAATGTGGCAAAAGGTTGAAAAGTTCCAGGGGGCCGAATAGTTACGCAAGGCACTGTATATAGCTAATGAGTTCCAGCCACAGCAAAATTCCATGTGTGAACACAGCCTCATGACCACGACAACAGAACCCCCCTCCCCCGCATATCACATAGCATCGCTCCTACCGTAGCTTCATTGCAGACTGTGCACTTCACCACATGCTGATGAAGCTTCCCGTCCAAATTAATGAGGGACTGGCACACACGGCAGTTTATTACAGGAACGCCACTGGCATCTGGGCTGACGATTGCTGTATACGGAGGTGGTAATTCAGCTGCAGAGAAACATTTGGAGAGGACCGACTGTCAACATTTGGTAAAAACAAGAGCGGCCTGCAACAACTAGTCATAATATGCAATAACAGAGGCAGGAATCCCAATTATTACATCTACACCCTAAGGTCCCATTCAGATGACCGTAGGGCCACCGTGCCTGTGTTGCTGACCGCAAACCGCGGGTCTGCAAACCACGAGAACACGGCAGTGTGAACTCTGCATTGCGGTAAAGACCCATTGACTTGAATGGGTCCACGATCCACAAGATACAGCAAAAGATAGGACATGTTCTATCCTTTGCGGAGCTAAGGCACGGACTTCAGTGACTTTATGTGGGATTCCGGGTCTGTACCTCTGCTCTGCAAAAGATAGGATATGTCCTATCTTTTGCCATGTCTTGCAGATTGTGGACAGCACTGCGATGAAGAGTTCACAAGGCTGGTGCCTGTGTTTTGCGGTGTACAACACAGGCCGAAGTCCTTACAGTTGTGTAAATGGTGCCTAATAACAGGCCTGCTCACTACCACAAATAGGCTTCTGATCAGCAACTGAGTGATGGCCGCATCTGGTCTGATATACAGTAATTCACCTCACGTAGACCTGGACGCAGTCAAAGCGGATAATAAACACTGCAACCAAGTTAGGACTCACAGGCAGAATTTGCTCCGTATTTTGTAAGTTGAAACCGAGAGCAGAAGCTAAACAGAGAAAAAGTGCGGTGAAAGATTTACACTTCAGTGTTTTAGACACTGAAGAGGCAAAATATGCAAGTGGGTACGAGACCTTAGGCTACTTTCATAGTCATTTTCACCATCAGAGGATCTCAATACCGGAGGAAAACGCTTCAGTTTTGTTCCCATTTATTGTTAATGGAGACAAAACTCAACGGAACAGAGCGCACCAGAATGCATTCCGTTCCGTTTGGTTGCGTTCCTATACTGGACAGAATAACGCTGCAAGCAGCGTTTTTGAGTGCATCATGGGATGTGGAACAAGACGGATCTGGCATGAAACACAATGTACGTCAATGGTGCCAGATCCGTTTTTCTCAGACACAAAAGAAGATGGATCCGGCGGCCACTGACTTACAATATGTTTAGTGCCAGATCAGTTTATGGCTATTTTTAGAAATAATACAATCGGATCCGTTCATAATGGACGCAGACGGTTGTATTATCCTAATAGAATCATTTTTGCTGATCCATGACGGTTCCAGCAAAAACACAGATGTGAAAGTAGCCTTATAGTTCTTTAAAGGGAATGTATCACATTTAATTTAATTGTAATTTTTTTTTCTGTCAGCAATTTTGTACCTGGCTGACCTGTTATATGTACGCTTGGCAGCTGAAGGCATCTGTGTTGGTCCCATGTTCATATGTGTCCACATTACTGAGAATAAAGAAGTTTTACTATATGCAAATGAGCCTCTAGGAGCTACGGGGGCGTTGCTGTTACACCTAGAGGCTCTGTTCTCTCTGCAACTGCCACGCCTCTACACTTTGATTGACAGGACCAGGCAGTGAAAACATCATCACACCTTGACCTGTGAATCAAAGTGCAGAGGGTGCGGCAGCTGCAGAGAGAAGAGAGCCTCTAGGTGTAACGGCAACGCCCCTGTTGCTCCTAGAGGCTCATTTGCATAGAATAAACCTTTTGGAACATGGGACCAGCACTGATGTCTTCAGCTGCCAAGCGCACATGTAACAGGTCAGCCAGTGTCATAGGTACAAATCTGCTGACAGATGTCCTTTAAAGGAGTTTTACCAGAATGACATTAGTATTAGGACCCCCACTGATCACAAGATCCCGGGTCCCCCGTTTGAATGTAATGGAAGTCAAGCATGCACATCACTGCTCCACTTCAAGTCTATGGGGCTACCAAATACGGCACTTATTATCTTCTGCCAGTGCCGGACTGGGGTACTTGGAGGAAATTATTCCATCAAACCCTGTCTTCTGCTGTCCTGTACATTCTGAATGGCAATGTGCATACTAGACTGCGGCTCCATTCAAACTGGGGGCATGGGACCCCCCCCCCCATCCTTGTGTTCAGTGGGGGTCCTAGTTATCAGACACTTATCAACTATCCCGTAGGTAGGTGACAAGTTGACATCCCCTTTAAATACATGTTCATGGCCTTTAAAAATATAATCCAGAGCTTCATGGTGTCCATTGTCTCTTTGTAAAGATAAATCACATGGCTGCCTGTCTATTAAACTGACAGGAATTCACATGACATTATCGTCAGCGGGGGCGGAAGGCAGACAATAGGGACTCCGGCAATAGTCTGCGAAAATCATTTCACAATTTTGTGACAAGAGAGGAAGGCCGTGAACTAGGCAGCTCTCGGAGGAGAGTAAAATATGGAGCACAATTCTCCATCTTATACTAGACTGTATGTTATGTATGGTCAGTAATAGGTAAGTATAATACATATGAAGAATACCTGTGATAAAATACAGTATTAAAAGTCCTTCACGGGGATTTATTTCTTAAAGGGGTATTCCGGTAAAATAACTTAATTTATGAAAAACTGCATTAAGGCTGCAAGCTGTGACCCAACCAGAACCCTTACCTATACATATAACCAGAGCTTCATTTTACCTTGCAATCCAATTGTCTAGCTCAGGGATCTCAAACTCGTGGCCCTCCAGCTGTTACAGAACTACAATTCCCATCATGCCTGGACATTCTTCGGCTACCAGGGCATTCTGGGAGTTGTAGTTTTGCAACATCTGGAGGGCCACGAGTTTGAGATCCCTGGTCTAGCTCCTGTATGAGCCTACAACACACAGAGTGTCATGGCGCCTGATCTTCCCTCACAAAACTACAATTCCCACAATCCCTAGCTTTCCTGCTGTGAGTTTCTGCTTGTTCATGACTGTTGATGTTTGTTGATTGGCTGCCTAATATCACAGTGCAGTCATGCTCCCTCTACTCTACACACTGAGCATGCTCGACCTAACAAAGCCTCAGAACTACAGGTCGTGCCATGGTAACATGAGGAAACACAGTGGGTAGCAGAGGAAGAAAACTACTTTTATAACTACTGAACGGTAAATATGTGAAATTGACATTATATTAGGTAATTATTGATGATGAATTAGTATAAAACATAACAGTTATATTTATGGTAACCAGAATACCCCTTTAAGAAAATCTTCAGACTCTTTCAGCAAAAGCGTGTGTTATGTCTATGAAGGTTCTCATTCATCAAGGTCCTGGTATATCAGTAATAAGTTCAGAGCAACTTCTTCTTGTATTTTCTCTTGAAGTCATTACTTTAGTCCACTGACTGGCTTTCTCAATTAAAATGACTTGTACAAGGAATCTCTGGCATTAAATACTGGCGACTCAACGTAATTTGTTTATCATAAGCAACACAGTTTCAGTCGTGCAAATGCAATTAATATCTTACCTCCATGAGGTCCTTGACAGCAGGTTGGGAAATGATAAACAGATTGACTGAAGCGTGAGTCACCAGTATTTAATGCCAGTGATTCCTTGTACACGTAATTCTTGAAAAAGCCAGTTATGTTCTTCAAGAGAACATAATTCAGTGCAACTGGGATTGTTATCACTACCGATAAATATTTGTCTTGTTTGTAGAATGGCAAGACTAGAGCCTCTTCTGTAAGAGCCATTTCTCCGTTACTCCTCCTTCGAATGTATGAACAAATTGACTACCTGTTCTTATGTATAGGCTCTTCATTTGGAGTCATTTTACCATCACATTATAACTTGCTCGTTCCCAGGCGTTACGACCACCACTGCAGCACAGATACAAGGTGGCCGGGACAGGAGCTGCTGAGCATGAGTGCCCCCCAACAGAGAGGCCAGTACTTTTCACTATAATGTGATGCACGACAGGGTGGTCGTAACTCCTGGATACGAACAGTGTATAATGTAATGGAAAAATGACTCCAGCCAGCAAAGGAGGCAATATGGACAATCACAATACATTAGTAAGTGGCTTGTAGTATCTCTACATGATAAATGCCATTTGCTGAAGTGAGACAACCCCTTTACATTTTCCTTTTAACCTCTATTCCCTTTTGGATCCGGTACCAGTGTTAAACAATAAGCATTTCCCCTGCAGTGACACAGCGCCCACTGAAGTGAAATAAGAGGTCACATACCGGTCTGCAGAGCAATAGCTGCTCAACAACCCGGGAACTAAAGGAGAGGTCCATGACAGGGGGTGTGCTCTGTGATGCCCATATGGAAATTCATATTATTCCTTCATACAATATACGAAGCAGATATTTAACAGCTGAGAATGACCCACATTTCTCTAAATAAAACAAATTTAAAAAATAAATCAGTTTCTCTCCGCTCTCCAGGTCATCATGGCTTCTTCAGCAGAAAATACATTTTAATCTAATTTCAGTAGCTAATGAGTCTTCATTTGCTTAAATCCTTGGTGAAGCCTCTTAATTTCTAATAACCGCTAAGCGCGAATTAACTGAAGCACGACAAGAGTCGACCAATATGTACCTATGCTGAATCAGCCCCAAGCTGCTCCTCAAGAAGTTTCACTGCTCCTCAGATGATGGAGAAGGTTCTAGAAAAGACTTGTAACTCTAAGGCCTCTTTCACATGAGCGTGATGGATTAGGTCCGGATGCGTTCAGGGTGCATTCAGGAAAACTCGCACCATTTAGAAAGCAAGTTCAGTCAGTTTTGTCTGCGATTGCGTTCAGTTTTTTCCGCGCAGGTGCAATGCGTTTTGATGCGTTTTTCACGTGTGTGATAAAAAACTGAAGAAGGTTTACAAACAACATCTCTTAGCAACCGTCAGTGAAAAACGCATTGAACCTGGACTTGCTTCCGGTTGCAATGCATTATTCACTGAAGCCCCATTCACTTCTATGGGGCCAGGGCTGAGTGAAAAACGCAGAATATACAACATGCTGCTTTTTCACGCAACGCAGAACTTCTGCGTGAAAAAAATGCTCATGTGCAAAGACCCATTGAAATGGATGGGTCAGGATTCAGTGCAATTGGTATGCGTTTACATCACGCATTGCACCCGCGTGGAAAACTCGCTTGTGTGAAAGGGGCCTAAGGCTACATTCACGCGACTGCATCATGTTTTGTAGTCCACAAATTGTGGATCCGCAAAAAACAGATGGCGCCCGTCGGTCAGCCCATTATAGAAATGCAATTGCGGACAAGAATAGGACATGCTCTATATTATTTCCAGGGCCACAGAAAAGAACAACGAATGTGCACAGTACACTGGTGGGCTGTCCACATATTTTGCCGCTCCATGGAAATGAATGGGTCCGCACCCCTTCCGCAAAATTGCAGAACAGATGCAGACCCTTTCATACAGTCGTGTGAATGAGCCCTAAACAGCATAACAATGAGGACTGGATGAAAACCGGTTTTATACATTTTAAAGGGTTTTATTCTCAGGATATATGGCTCTTGTATGATGGCAGTGAACCCCTTTTCTTGGTCCTTTCAGACACTTGAATTTATTTATGGCACATCATAGACATAAAAGTACATTTGGGAGAAATGCTAAAATTTTATAAAAAAGTGGCCAAGACCTGCAAGAAACTGCTTAAAGGGGTTGCGTCATGAAACATATTCTATATTTTTCAAATCAGCACCTGGACCTGAATCTGTATAGTGCCTTATTTTTCTCTTGGCACCCCTACGATCAGCTGTGTTCAGTGCGGTGCATCTAGGATAGTGACATCCTGTTCACTGGTCACATGGCCTATGTGCAGCTCAATCCAATTCTAATGAATGGGCCTAGGTTGCAATTCCAAATACAGCCACTATGCAATGTATGGTGCTGTGCTTTGTATGCTGTGAGGAGGCTGCATCGCTCACCGAAGCACCACGGCCTCTTCAAATTGCTGATTGGTGGTGGTGCCAGGAATCGGGTCCCCATCGATCTGATATTGATGACGTATCCTGAAGTATCACGAGGTCATCAACCCCTTTAATAGGATGACAGGGAGGAAAGTTTTGCCTCCTGAGTTATACAGCAAACTAATCAACAACTCAAAGACTAGGAATGAGGGTCCTGCTCACAAGAGCTTACAATCCGTCAGGAAACAGACGAGACACAGAAGGTAAAGTGCTTGTTTTGTACAAATACGGTAATACACATAAAGCTGCAGTATTTGTGGATGTAAAATGTATTTTAGTGCTAGCAGTCTGGGGGATGGTGCTTGGAAAGTGATCGGGTTCTGAGGAGTAATGTAGAGGGGGGGCGTGAACATAGATGAGTTTGTTAAGGGAATGTAATACGCTAGGCTAAGGGTACGTTCAGATGGGACAGAAACGCAGTGGGTATAAAATGAAGATCCCATACACATGCAGTGACCCAGCGGATCACTGCTAAGAGTTAAAGGGGTATTTCCATCTTGGACATTGGGAGCATATCGCTAGAATATGCCCCCAATATCTGACAGGTGCAGGTCCCACCTTTGCGACCCGCACCTATACTTTAGAATGGAGCCTGCAAAGTGCTAGAGGATGAACAGCGCATGTGCGGCTGCGCGCCATTAATTTCTATGGGAGCACCGAAAATAACAGAGCATTGGCTCAGCTTTTTCTGTCAGCCCCATAGAAGTGAATAGAATGGTGGCCATTCACTTCTATGGGTCTCCCGAAAATAGCTGAGCATGCAAGCTTGGCTAATTTCGGCCCTCCTATAGAAATTAATTGAGGGCGGCCCTGAGCAAGTGTGCCCAATGCGCCACTCACCACCCTCCGGCACTTTGTGGGCTGCGTTCTAAGTATAGGTGGGACCCTTTACCTATCAGACATTAGGGCCTATATAGCAATATGTCCAAGATGAGAAAATAACTAATTGTTTTCTAAGAGTTCAATATTATGATTTAATCATTTCTCATGACACTAGAAGAACACCACAACACTATATGAAAAGGTACTCCAGAATTGCACATGGGAAATACAAGCAGTCAAAAATGTCTGGGGAGGTGACAGAACCTCTTTAAAGGAGTTGTCTCACAAACAAATATTCTACAGTTTTCAAACCAGCACTTGGATCTGAATACTTTTACAATTGCATTCAATTAAAAATTTAGCATAACCACTGAGTTATTTAATAAAATGTATCTGTATAGCACCACCTGCTGTTTGTTTTTATTCTTATTTCTTTATCCTGCTCACTGAGAAGGCCGCACATGCTCAGTTTCATTCCTCAACTCTCTTGAGCTGTGATAGGGAGAGCTGAGACACGCCCCCTGAGCTGTGATAGGGAGAGCTGAGACACGCCCCCTGAGCTGTTATAGGGAGAGCTGAGACACGCCCCCTGAGCTGTTATAGGGAGAGCTGAGACACGCCCCCTGAGCTGCAGCAGAAAAGAGACTCCTCTTGAGCTGTCAGATTGATATAAATCTAGCAGAGCAATGAATGTGGAGATCTCTGGATCCATGTGAGGTACAGGGCTGGTTCTAGCTTTGTTAGAAAGAGGTTGTCGTGTTCTATATAGTGTCTGATTGTTGTATTTTACATTAATCATGGGATAACCCCTTCAAGGCTGAAATCATACATACATGCAGATTTTGCTTCAGTTTTTTAAAGGCAATAACAGGAATGGATCTAGAAGCGTATTTTCTATACAGTTTTCCTTCTGGCTTCAGCTGACATAGAAAGGCATGTGTGCTTCCAGCCTCACATCATCCCACATCATGTCTGTTGGTTCAGGTCATCTGATGCAGCCTTTGGCTTTTTTTTGTCACATGCCTTTTACACAGCTTAGAGGGGTTTGTCACATTATGTGAAAAAATGTAAACGGTCAACACTCCAGTTTTTCTAGCAGTTTGCTACACTATTAGTAAAATGCTGGAAACATTCATTTAAAGGGGTTGAAAAACCTGAAACCCCCACTCCCCCCATTTCACTGGCCCTGAAGAAGGAACTATATTTACCTGCTCCCCGCCACTGGGCTCCAGCCCCTTCAGTCCCTAGTTGCCGCTGTCTTACTCTTGTCTCTGCGTGTCAACATCCGGTTTGTGGCTGCAGGGGTGACATGCCTGCTATGTGCAATGTCACTGGGTCACTTGACACACGGGGGACACATCACTACTGCAGCTGTCACATGACCCATGTCATCTCAGATGTTGACACGCGGTGACCAGAACATGGTGGCGGAAGACTGAAGGAGCCAGAACCCAACAGATTCTCATTTATCCATAAACCTTCTTCACACAGTTATGTCAACAAAAAAATGAAAAAGGTACATGGAGAGACAGAAATGAAAATATATGCTGCACCCTGAGGGCCATAATTAGCTGTGCTGTAAGCGCACCTGCACGCATTGCAGATTACGCAGTTTTTCTGTGAAGATTTTTATACTGAATAACCGCAGCATAATACAGTACCAGCAAAGTAAATGAGATTATACAAATCTAATGTACACTTTGCTTTTTTTCCTGTACGGAAAATAAAACTGCTGTACAGAGTTAAATTCGCCCCATGCCAATTGTTTCCTCGATAAAATCAGGGACAGTCCTGGCAAATTCGGGACAGTTGGCAAGTATGCTTTTTACCACATAAACCAATCACTCTGGCTTGTTACATCTTGTATGTAGCACTTCCTGTTGCTGTTTCCAACCAAACCCATGATGCACTTCTCATTTCTCTGCTACAGATCCAGCACCGCCCCTAACAATGCCCAACTAGTTTATAGCTCCTCCCACCCAGCTAGTTACATAGACATTCCCCTATCACTGCCCCAAATACACCCAGCTAGTTACATAGACAATCCCCTATCACTGCCCCTAACACCCAGCTTGTTTATAGCTCCTCCCACCCAGCTAGTTACATAGACATTCCCCTATCACTGCCCCAAAAACACCCAGCTAGTTACATAGACATTCCCCTATCACTGCCCCAAAAACACCCAGCTAGTTACATAGACAGTCCCCTATCACTGCCCCTAACAATGTCTGGCTTGTTTATAGCTCCTCCCACCCAGCTAGTTACATAGACTGTCCCCTATCACTGTCCCGTAGTAACACCCAGCTAGTTTATAGCTCCTTATCAATGTCCCGTCCATGGACATAACATCACAGGAAATAAAGGACTGCATGGACATGGTCATGTGACCACATCCCAAAAGGAAAGGAAGGAGCAATAAAAGGTAAAAGAAATACATTACAAAATCACAACTACCTTCATAAAAGGATTAAATTATGTTGATGCAAACCGGAAAACCCCCGTAAAGGGATTAATTTAAATAGGTCACTGTAAAGCCCCATTCAAATGTCCATGTTTTTTCACTTGAGGAAAAAGAAACTGATTTCAATAGATCTCAGACGTGTGCCTCCTTCCACTCTGGCTCTGGACAGGAACTCCCCCTTCCTGGCAGGAAGCAGCATCAGCCCACACCTACTGAGAGGGGAGGAACAGGGTGGTTAGCCTTGTTCCTAGCCAACCTTTTGCAATCCATATCTTTCTACAACAGCACTTCATAAACATACAAAATACAACACAATACATAACAGTTTACAATTTTGTAATACCCTCAGTCTGGGGTACTACATACCCCCAGGTTTGGGATACTACACAAGTACAGGATATGCCATAAATGTCTTATGTGTAGAAGGGGGTCCCCCAACCAGTTTTCCTTTGGTAGCTGCACGTGCATGACTTTTTTCCATCTACTTCTATGGGGGTTAAGCTGTTTCTAAAACTGTAACAGAAGTGAATGGAGAGAGAGCCTTTAATGCCTTGTTCACATAATGACGTTTTAATCATTACCAGAAATGGATTTATCGTATTTTAAAAAATTTGTACAACCAGCCATAATAAAATTACTGTAACGTGATAAGCCTGAGAGGTTTCGAGAATCTAGAACACATTAATCTGTCTGTCCATCCCTATATCATTCCCAGTCTGACGCAGGCAGCGAGGCAGAAAAGTAGTCCATGGCTGGGCGCTTGTCACTGTCACAGATGCTTTAACTTTATTAACTACACATGTGAGGAGACTGCATATCCTGTAACATTGCTGCTCAGGCCCCTCCTTTGTGGACCACAGGCCAACACTTAGCGGTGATTTTTCCAAATACTTTTAGGGGGAAAAAAAATGGATAATTTATAAAAGTCAGAAATCATCCACACAAACAATTGACATGCTGCAGATTTCTAAATCCGTACTGCAGGACAGTTTCTGCATTGAACATTTCAGTACATGAGATTTTTGAACCTCTCTTCTTCTTAGCTGGTAGTTTATTACGCTGTAGATTTTCGCCATTAAAATCTGTGCGGAAAAACTGCACATAAAGCCGCATCACATGCATATAACCTAATGCTAAATACACACGATGCGTGCGGATTTTCTGCGGATTTGCGTGTGGAAAATCTGCACTGTAAATCATGTACATTGTATTCTATGAGAATTTGAAATTCTCGTGCACACAATGCAGATTTTTTCTGTGTGGATTTTGAACTGCGGTGCAGATTTTAAAATCCGCAGCATGTCAATTTTTTATTTTATTTTTCCTGTCCAGATTTTCTTCATTTATTTTAATGGGGAGGGGAAAATCCGCATGCAAATCCGCACCAATTGATGCGGATTAACCAAACGGATTTCAGTACAGATTCTCCGCACATAAATCCTGAACGTGTGCATTTACCCTAAAGGTCCTTTTACGTGGACCTCAGGACAATTATTGTATAAAAATTTCCCTTTGAATATTCATTCCCGATAACTGCTTCTTGTCATTGTGCCAATGGCCACCCAAGGAACGAAAAAAATGCTTGCTCACAGGGTGACTGTATCTTTTGGATGGCAGCCGAAATCGCATCTCCAACAATCAGTCAATTATTGGGTTCACACGTCAGTGATGGAGGATTCACGCCACCGTTTCATTATCCGTTTTTCTGATCCGTCAGAAGAACAGAAAAAAAAGAAACTGATCCTGTGCATCAGTTATGCACATTTGGCATCTGTCTGAGGCCTCATCCACATTTCCGTGTGCTGTCCGCATTTTCCATGTACAGCGCATGTACCCATTGATTTAAACGTGTGTGTTCACATTTCAGTATTTATTTTTACTGACCGTGGGTTTTTATGTGGATTTTGGTGCAGATTTTCTATTTTAACAACCTCATTAAAATCTGTGAGGATAGCCACTATATATAAGGTGTGGACTCTCACAAACTGCAGGGTGATACGCAGGGCCGGATTATAATTGGAGTATTTGGAGCTACTGCTCCAGGCCCCGGCTCCAATGATTTCAGGGGGACCCCGCGCCAGAAGTCCTCCTTTTTTACAGTTGGGGCGCAGGAAGCAATGAGCGCTTCCATCAATACAGATGGAAGCGCTCATTGCTGGAGCGCAGGAGCTGGGTCCTGGTACTCACCGCTCAGCTACTGCGCTCCCTTCTTCATTGGTGGTCAGCGGCTGCCTGCGCTGCACTATCCTGACTGGTGCGGCGTCAGGACATACTGCGCGCACTCTGACCTGACGCGGCACGCAGTCAGGTGACAGTGCAGCGCGGGCAGTGAAGACAGAAGAGCGCCGGATCCGGAGCTGCCTAGAGGTAAGTTTTTTTTTTTTTTTTTATGGGGGCAAAGTGGGCTGATCTGAGGTCTGAATGGGGCTCTATAGGCTGATGTGATGTCTATGGGGGCACTATAGGGTGATCTGAGGTCTGAAGGGGGCACTATAGGGTGATCTGAGGTCTGATGGGGGCACTATAGGGTGATCTGAGGTCTGATGGGGGCACTATAGGGTGATCTGAGGTCTGATGGGGGCACTATAGGGTGATCTGAGGTCTGATGGGGGCACTATAGGGTGATCTGAGGTCTGATGGGGGCACTATAGGGTGATCTGAGGTCTGATGGGGGCACTATAGGCTGATGTGATGTCTATGGGGGCACTATAGGGTGATCTGATGTCTGATGGGGGCACTGTGGGCTGATCTGAGGTCTGAAGGGGGCACTGTGGGCTGATCTGAGGTCTGAAGGGGGCACTGTGGGCTGATCTGAGGTCTGAAGGGGCACTGTGGGCTGATCTGAGGTCTGAAGGGGCACTGTGGGCTGATCTGAGGTCTGAAGGGGGCACTGTGGGCTGATCTGAGGTCTGAAGGGGGCACTGTGGGCTGATCTGAGGTCTGAAGGGGGCACTGTGGGCTGATCTGAGGTCTGAAGGGGGCACTGTGGGCTGATCTGAGGTCTGAAGGGGGCACTGTGGGCTGATCTGAGGTCTGAAGGGGGCACTGTGGGCTGATCTGAGGTCTGAAGGGGGCACTGTGGGCTGATCTGAGGTCTGAAGGGGGCACTGTGGGCTGATCTGAGGTCTGAAGGGGGCACTGTGGGCTGATCTGAGGTCTGAAGGGGGCACTGGGTCTGAGGGGGCACTGTGGGCTGATCTGAGGTCTGAAGGGGGCACTGTGGGCTGATCTGAGGTCTGAAGGGGGCACAGTGGGCTGATCTGAGGTCTGAAGGGGGCACAGTGGGCTGATGCGAGGTCTGATGGGGGCACAGTGGGCTGATCTGATGTCTGATGGGGCACTGTGGGCTGATGTGAGGTCTGAAGGGGGCACTGTGGGCTGATGTGAGGTCTGAAGGAAGCACAGTGGGCTGATGTGAGGTCTTATGGGGGCACTGTGGGCTGATGTGAGGTCTGAAGGAAGCACAGTGGGCTGATGTGAGGTCTGAAGGGGGCACAGTGGGCTGATCTGAGGTCTGAAGGAGGCACAGTGGGCTGATCTGAGGTCTGAAGGAGGCACAGTGGGCTGATCTGAGGTCTGATGGGGGCACTGTGGGCTGATGTGAGATCTGGTGGGGGCACTGTGGGCTGATGTGAGGTCTGGTGGGGGCACGGTGGGCTGATGTGAGGTCTGGTGGGGGCACGGTGGGCTGATGTGAGGTCTGGTGGGGGCACGGTGGGCTGATGTGAGGTCTGAAGGAGGCACTGTGGGCTGATGTGAGGTCTGAAGGAAGCACAGTGGGCTGATCTGAGGTCTGAAGGGGGCACAGTGGGCTGATTTGAGGTCTGAAGGAGGAACAGTGGGCTGATTTGAGGTCTGAAGGAGGCACTGTGGGCTGATTTGAGGTCTGAAGGAGGCACTGTGGGCTGATGTGAGGTCTGAAGGAGGCACAGCGGGCTGATGTGAGGTCTGATGGGGGCACTGTGGGCTGATGTGAGGTCTGATGCTGGCACTGTGGGCTGATGTGAGGTCTGATGGGGGCACGGGGGCACGGTATAGTATTTGGGGACATTGGGGAGCACAGTGGGCGCAGTATTTTAGGCAGCAGCAGGATAACAGTAAAAGTGGGTAATCTATGATGTCTTTGTGGCAGAGAGAAGATAGGGCTGAAAGAAGTGTCATGGCGATGTGGGCCAAATAGAGAAGATGAGAAAAGAGAAGATCTACATCAGGAAGACGTCACTGGATGTAAGAGGTATGTGCTGCTGTATCATCTGGTATGTCTGGTGCTGGTGAATGTAATGTCCATCCAAATATGTGTCACCTGTTTCTTCAGCAAGGACTTGCCGGTATATGGTATGTTACTGCTGCAGCCAATCAGTGATCTAATGCTGAGAACTGGCTGCAGTGGACACATACCATACACCTGCACATTAGCGTGCACATCACCAAAAAGAGGAAAAAAGTTTCCTCATCCTTGTGTTTAAATGACTGTGGTGATGCTGCCAGCGCTGTGCTCCCTCTGGCTCATGTCTTATTGTATGTGAAGTGTCAGCTCCAGAGCAAACAAGCACTCCAGCCCCAGCACAGCTCAGCTTAAGGTTTTCCTCTTTTTTTTTTTTTTATTTTGCCAGGCACTTACTGAACAAGGGGCGTGGTTTAGCAGATTGTGGGTGTGGTTTAGCAGGTTGTGGGTGTGGTCGAGAATGTCCTCCTTTCTGAGATGAAGCAGGTGGCCACCCTACCCCCCACGCCCCTGGTGCTGCCCCCTGCTGCCAGTGGTACACGGGAGCTTTGCGCTCCCGTGCTCCGCTGTCTCCTATCTCACTGGCTACTTCCGCCAGTGAGATAGTCGCATCCGTCTGACCCGGGTCACCGCAGCCCCGGATAGGCCAGAGCCAGAGCCTATCCGGAGCTGCGGGCAACAGAGCAGACGGACGCGATGACGTCATTTTTATATAAATAGTCAACTGGCTGTTTCCAGTTAGGGTGCGTCTTTTCAGTCTGTCAGCACTGATTGGACAGTATCAGCGACCTCCACCCACCCAACTGGTAACATCTCGTTGATATTTTTTCAAAGGCCATATTCAGATCACTATTAGCCCTTCACTGGGCTTTCCGTTCAAGGGTTACATTTAAATTCTTGAAACTGGATTCAAACATAACCCTCAACGGAACTTTGTTACATTGTTCTGGAGGGCCTTGCGTAAGTTGTAGCGAGGGGGGGCCCCATCATAAAATTTTCTGCTCCATACTGCTGGTAGCCTTAATCTGGCCCTGGTGATACGCCTAACTTATGACAAGGCACACGCCTCCTCATACATTAGGCGCATCCTCCTCCAGCCAAAGGGATAGCAAGAGCAGTGCAAAAAGCACCAGTCTTGATAAATCTCCCCCAATGTGCCCACATGTACTTCTAGTTCAACCGAACAGTACGTTTAAAATCTGCCAACATTCTGCCTCCAATGCATGCGAATCTGGGTTTTTGTAACGCTGTTCCCATGTTCCAGAAGATAAACTCTGCAGATTTTTATCTATGTGACAAAATAAAGGGTCAGTACAGCACAAAAGCATTAGACAGATATTCTCACACTTGTGGTAGCCTTTTCCAGCAGGCTGTTCCGGCGGGGGAACAGCCTTCCGGATCTGTGCTACCGCAAGTCCACCGTGCTTCCGGAAGTCTGCTTCCGGAGGTCCGGCCACAGCACTGCAAACAAGCTAAGAGGCAGCCAGACAAAAAGCACAGCGTCTTGTAGTTTTTGTCGGGCTGCCTCTTGGCATGCTTGCAGTGCTGCGGCGGGACCTCCGGCCTGTCCCCATTATAGTGAATGGGCCCAAAGCAGACTTCCGGCAGCACGGTGGACTTGCAGTAGCACGAATCCGGCAGGCTATCGCAAGTGTGAAAGTAGCTTAATAGCTCTTAGTCATACTTGCTAACTCTCCTGGAAAGTTCAAGAGGCTCCTGGACAAAGAGAAGATCTCCTTGAAAAGTTGGGAAGCCTTGATGACCTTCAGAAAAATAAGCCCCTAGCTGTGTGTGGCTCACGGGCTGCGTCTGATCTCCAATCACAATGATGGAACAGTGTAGATGCAGTAACCTAGTGGTTCACTGCTAAAAAGCTAATTTATTGCTAAAAGGGTTAATATTTTCTATAAAGCGTTAATATTTACGTTTTAAGGGTAAAAATATTTTTCTATGTCTTGTCTGTGATTCCAAGAGCTGAATATGGGTAAATAATAGAGATGAGCGAGCATGCTCGGGTGGAATTTGCGTGCGCTTTTTCAAATCTGCACGCTAATTCATACGCATATTTTAGTATGTACACTAATGCGTACGCATTTTATAAATTAGTACGCATGAGGACAAGTGCTAAACCTCTGAGAGAAAGAAGCATTGAGCTTCTATAGACTGTTTAGGACTAGAAGGAGAGTGCATGGACAGTCAGTAAGGTAATCACTCGTTTATGGCAAAAGACCTTACTGCATGTGGACTGGGTATATTGCTTCGGTGCTCACCACACTTCAAGAAGAACTGGCTATTTAAGTTTTACATCGCACACAGCCTGGGAACTGCAGTGTGATATTGTGCCTTTGGTCAATTTGGGGAGTTGTCTAGATTTAATAGACTGAGTTAGCTGCTATATAACTTGCTTTCCCATATACAGCCTTGCAAAGATTTTGTGTGTGCACGGCTGCCACCATTGTATTGCCTGCACCACCATGGAGTCCTGCCTTTCACATCTAATCCCACAAGACCAAGAGCACCCCACTCACCACCAGGCAGGGGCCTCAATATGAGGGTGGGCCCCAAGGGAAAGAAAAGGTGCAATCCTCCAATCACTGCGTTCTCAGCCCAGGGAGAGCTGGAGAAGGACAAGGCACCGTATTCACCATTATTTTCATTGCTGAGACCACCACTTCCATCACGTCTCTCCTTGTGGTCCGGGCTGCTGCATAAAGGGTGCTTGGCCTGTTAAAAAGGACCTTGTCTAGCTGGAGCAGTGTACGTGCTTTAAACCGCTGGTGCCCATGCAACAAAGTTGACAAGTGCCCTTAGTAAGAATTATCACACCGTGCTCCTGACATTTGGATAAAATGTGTCTCCAGTCGGACATAAAATAGGACACACGCTGAATATATCTGTTGTGTTGGTCTTCGCCGCTGGCCTTGGGAGAAAGCTTATCCACCATGCGATGCCTCCCAAGGGAGAAAATAAACATGGTCTTTAGCCACAGGGCTCATTGAATAATTTTGTGTGATCACTGTGCCGGAATCTAATCTGTTCCCTTACAGTAAAATGGAGCAGCAATAGCTGAACTAGACAATCTTGCATAGTCAGCCGCGTCTGCCATAATATCAAGTCAGCGGCGATGAGAAATCGGTGACAGAAACTGAAATACAATTACTCACAGTCATTGCTTTGCAATTTTCACTGCGATCAAGAAGGCATGTCGCCAGAAAGTAATAGCGGTTAAATTGGCCAAATACAGATCCACTTTGTAAATTTAGTGACCGAGTCATTGGAGTACAACCCCCTTCTTATTCTGTAGTCTTACTGATGTTATGAGATTACAGCGCGTCATCAAGAGGGTCCCCTTTACATAAAGTAAGTGACAAGCAAATGCTCAAATAGGGCTGAAATTGTCAGTTTAAAGGGGTATTGCGGGTATTCAGTGGGTCCTTTCGCTAGAACCCAGACCAATCACAAGTACCCCGTAGGGTTGACAGGTCAAACATGCGCACTGCCACTCCATTTATCAGAGTATGAGGGCTCAGCTATTTCTGGCAAGTCCCACAGTGATGAAAGAAGAGCCAGTGCACATGCCCGACCTGCTGCTCATTTCAGGATGCCCTTCAAGGCACGGAGCCCCTGTTCTTGTAATTGGTGGGGGTCCCAGTAGTAGGACCTCCACTGGTCTAATAGTTATCCTCTGTCCAGAATATCCCCTTTAACTTCCCCTACTAATGGAAGAAAAAAAGGCAGACCTGCTTACTCCAGGAATAACCAGTCATATACAGGAGAAACCAAAAATGAACTAGCCTACTGGGCATGTGTGACCACCAGCACTGGACACAACAGGTGGAGATTTCAAAGACTGTTGCCATAACAAGCATAATAGCAATATCTAGATAAAGGAATGTGTTTTTTTAATTATTCTAATTGAAAAATGTTGGTTTTCTATTAAAAAAATGTAATATTTTATCTCGAGACAACTCCTTTAATTGAGCCACTTGTTGGACAAAAATAACACCTCAAAGTATAAATAGTTTATACAAAGAACTCATATAATCAGTCATTGCACCAGTGGCACGTTAAAGGGGTTATCCCACAAATGAAATAAATCTGGAGTACCGTAATACATTCATTCTAACTATATATTTTTACTATATCAATGCAAAACAAAATACAGCCCTCCAGTGTAATTTTCTCCTTTTTGGCGTATTACTCATTTGTATCAATGATCTGGTCTCTGTGGGCGACAGTGGGACTCCACTTTCTAGAGGGAGATATGTATTTTTATTCATTTAGAAGACAGGAAAAAATAATGAAAAGGTGCCTTGGCCACTTCTCTTGGTTCACCACGAGAAAATTACTCTGGCACTCGAGAGATGGACCGAAGCAGGGAGGCTACTGGGCATGTCAGTCCACCACTGTGGGACAAGGCGGATCAGAATTTCAACCACAGGCGAAATAGCAGAGAGAAAAATGTAGATATAAAACCTCACAATATTTTCATAATAATACTTCATTTGAAATGGTCTATTCACATAGTAATACTTCACATAGGATAACCCATTTAAAGGGCATCTGTCAGCAGATTTGTAGCTATGACTCTGACTGACCTGTTACATGTGCACTTGGCAGCTGAAGACATCTGTGTTGGTCCCATGTTCACATGTGCCCGCATTGCTGAGAAAAATGATGTTTTATTATATGCAAATGAGGCTCATTACACTTAGAGGCTCAGCTCTCTCTGCAACTGCTGCACCTGCACTTTGATTGACAGGGCCAAGCAGTGTCTACATGATCACGCCTGGCCCTGACCTCTCCTAAAGTCTCCCACTGTGCTGTACCCTTTAGTATCTGGCACAGATACAGTACAGGATAGAGGCTGTCAGTATAGAAGGCTTTCCTGTATTGCGTCACCTAGGCAAAGCTGGAGAAGACCATGGCGCCACTGAGAGTGCCGCTGCCTTCTTAAACAGCTGATCGCGAGGGTCCCAGGTGTCGGGCCTCCACCGATCAGATACTGATGACCTATCCAGCGGACTGTTACCAGTTGGGGGTGTGTCCTTGCACAGTCTGACATTTTCCATTCAGTGCTGCCAAAGTCAGACTGTGTAGGGAGACATCCATAACTAGTAACGCCCATCTGGACCTTCACTGCAAACTGCTACCAATTCACTCATAACTTCTAGCATGAATAATAAAGGAAGGGCACAACATACAGACATAAGAATAGATGATCCAGAATTGTTATTACATGGGGAATGCAAGTTACTAAAATAGACATGTCAGGAGAGGGGGCGTGTCCTCAGGTCCTCACTGCCATGACGATAATCAACAGATGTCAATAACATTCATGTCTGGTTATGGATCTTTTTTTTTTTTCTTGCTACAGCTCCCCCTCCCCTCCTTTCCTCATGATACTCCTGGTGCCCCGTTCAACAAATTCTGAAAAATAGAATAAAATACCATTGGCCCAATCCCTGTCATCAGAACTTCGGGCAGCTGTACCTTCTGCATCAGCCTCCGCAGAGCCCTCCCTGCCATCTCGTATTGTGCAGCAGACAAAGAGAACCAGCTCTGAGTGTTACTGTTAATGTCGTGACTGTGGAGAGCGTCTGAACGCTGGGATATGGAGAAGGAAGCCTTATACTCCCCATCCATGTGTAAAATCAATGCTGTTTCTGATATGTCCGCTTCCATGCTCGCCTCAATTATCTCTCATAGCCACAATCGCTATTTCTAGTTACCAATTGCATTTCTTGCACACTTATCCCCTTTAAGACCAAGCCAGTTTGTTTTCCCCTCTCCACCGTCAAAAACCCATAGGGGGGAATTTATCATTAGGAGAATATTTGAAGTCCGTTTTGCTTGCATCTATGTTGGAGTACTTTGTGCCACATTTATCAAACGTCACAGGTTGTTTGATAAATGTGGCTTGTCCTTAGACCTAACACTTCTGTCTAGAGAAGCTATTCCACTTTTCCTACTCCACCCTCCTCCTGGAGTGAGATTGCGACTATTTTGCGACTTTTTTAAAAAAGTCGCAATGATAAATCTGGAGTGAAACTCATTAACATAGCTAACCACACCCACTTTTCCACCCATATTACAAACTGGAGTGAGTGGTGTACACATGCAAAAAGTCGCAAAAAAGTCGCAAAAGCCCTATCGTGCGACTTTTTGAAGACAGAATTCTGGAGTGAAGGTGTGATAAATCAGGGCCATACTGTTTTTTCAATTGTTCCGTCAGCGAGTTGTTTTTTTATAATGGCTCCAGGACGAGCTTTGGTTTTCACTGGCACCACTTTGAGGTGCATACGACTTTTTGATTTTTTTTTTAACTTTTCACAAAACTTTAAATAAATATATATATATGTTTAGATCGGTGGGGGTCTGAGTGCTGAGACCCACACGATCTCAAGAACGAGGGAAGAGAATTGTGTATATCGCACTCTCTCTCGCCGCTGAGGACACAGTGGAGGTGGGCCCATAGTCAATGAACCCCGTCTCGTGCAGCAAAGGGAGAGAGTGTTTGATGCCGGCGCTTCTCTCCCCTCGTTCTGGGGTTCAGTGAGGGTCTCATCACTCCCCCCACCGCTCTAAACTTCTGACATATCAAAGACTTTGTGAAAAGTGAGTGACCCTTTAACACCATTCAATGTACGGAATAAACAAGTGATATTGTAATATTTTCGACATTTTCAGACGCTGGATATCGATTAGGTTTATTTTTTTTTTTTTAATTTAGATTTGAGGGTTTTTTTTAATTTTATTTGTAATATTTACATTCCATACATGAAATCCCAATGCACTTGTAATGTACTCTATGTATTTCCAAGTGTTAGACCGCTATAGCTGACATGATCTGTATTGAGCAGCGCTGTTTGTAAAGCTTATAATTAGACTCGGACTTGCCCACAGGGGTATAGGGGAATCCCCCGGTGGGCCCCTGAGCAAGGTGGGCTCCTAGTCTCCCACCCCCTGCACAATAACACAGTTGACTTACTGCACTACATACATATATTCAATGTACAGCACCTCAACCAACCTATGTTTATAAAAAAAATATTTGAATGTATCCGTACAGTGGGCCCCAACATAAATTTTACTGGTAGGCCCTAGGTACCCCAGTCCAACACAGCTTATAATAATGCTGGGTACACAAGAGCCGCGAATTTCATTTCTACACATGTATGGAAATGATTCTGGAGGGACATAAAGGAGTGATACAGGGGTTTGGGGGCTTATTATGTCTTCATTGGTGGTCTGACGCACGATGTATGTTACTTTAATTGTTTTTACCTCATGCTGCTACTTGATATTAATAAAGCTTTGTATGTTTATTACATTGTGGTAATTGTATATTACATTAATAATGTTGTTGGCGAGCGCTGGTAGCTTTGTACACTCCTCCCTAGTGTGACATTAGCTGTTGAGCTTTGGCGTGTGCTTGTTTCTGAACACCAGTACAAGTACATGGATAAATCCGCTTCCCTTCTATTACAAAGCTGACTTCCTGCGGCCACCACTAGATGGAGCTCAGTGCATAGAAATGTATGCAGTTCCGATTTACACAGCTGCTCCCAGTAACTAAAATATCAGTTTTACATTCACATGAAACTGATTCTCAGTTGCAGAAATTTCTGCAACAAAATCTGTCACTTGTGAAGGAGCCTCAGCGTCTTAATGGGATTTTCTAGAGAGGCGGAACAATGAATGTGAATTCAGAGAGGACTGACAAGCTCATGCAGTCTGAATAATCACTGTGCAATTATCATTTTAGATATAAAACCACAGAACGTCGAGTTCAGCCATTTCCAGCATTTTCACGTAACCTTTTCATTTCAGGAAGACGGTGGAGACATATCACATCCTTACAGACATCTGTCTTTAGGGAAAAGGTTCAAGCTCGAGACTTGAAAGTGTTTAGTCATGTTTGGCGCATGTAATAAAGATAATAAATATGTGTTACATGTGTTATTGAGATATCCATACATCCCATATTACCGTATGTACATAGACATCTATGTAACCTTATATCAGAATACTGTACACACACCAACAATCCAGATCCTCCGTATACCTGAGCAGGGGCATAAGAACGACTCCTGGGGCCACACTGCAAAAAACTTACAATGGAGGCCCACTCCACCATGACCTCCAGCAGCAAGTTCAGAACAAGAGCAGCTTATGAGTATGTTATGTACACAGTGACGTCACAACAGTGGGATAATGTGCGCCGCGACGTCACAGCCCAGGCCTAATGTGCGCCGCGACGTCACAGCCCAGGCCTAATGTGCGCCGCGACGTCACAGCCCAGGCCTAATGTGCGCCGCGACGTCACAGCCCAGGCCTAATGTGCGCCGCGACGTCACAGCGCAGGCCTAATGTGCGCCGCGACGTCACAGCGCAGGCCTAATGTGCGCCGCGACGTCACAGCGCAGGCCTAATGTGCGCCGCGACGTCACAGCGCAGGCCTAATGTGCGCCGCGACAGCCATGTGCGCCGCGACGTCACAGCGCAGGCCTAATGTGCGCCGCGACGTCACAGCGCAGGCCTAATGTGCGCCGCAACGTCACAGCGCAGGCCTAATGTGCGCCGCAATGTCACAGCGCAGGCCTAATGTGCGCCGCAACGTCACAGCGCAGGCCTAATGTGCGCCGCAACGTCACAGCGCAGGCCTAATGTGCACCGTGGATTGGAGTAATGTATTACACCCATTATTGGGGAAGATTTATCAAAACTGGTGCAAAGAAAAATTGTTTCAGTTGCCCATAGCAACCAATCAGATTCAGTCTTTCATTTTTCAGAGCTCCTTTGGAAAATGAAAGGTTGAATCTGATTGCCTGCTAGGGGCAACTAAACCAGTTTTCTCTTATGCCAGTTTTAATAAATCTCCCCCTATGACTCCAGTGCAGCCCAGCTGTAACACCAGACACAACTAGGGTATTCTGGTATTTTAGTGGCCCTGTTGGTGCCGGTAATTTTTTTCTACCGGCAATGTTAATTGCCAGTAGTTTCTTGTGCTGACTGTTACTAATAAGGCTTCCATTGTAGTACAGCCTTTACCTCTCCCTACCTACCCCCCTCCACCGCTGGGCGGCACTAATAGGGGGCATTATTCCAACTGGGGGCACTAGTGGGGGCATTATTCTAACTGAGGCCACTAATGGGTGGCACTACTCCTACTGGAGAGCACTAATGGGGGCATTATTTTTTACTGGGGACACTAACTGGGCATTACTCTTACTGGGGGCACAAATGGGGGGGGGGGGCAATAATTCTGGTGGGAGCTAATGGGGGCATTACTATTACTGGGGGCACTAATGACGGCATTATTAATTTTTGGCGGCACTAATGGGGGCATTAATATTATTGGGAGCCACAGTATGATAGCGACGTAACACCCCGTGTAAAGCCACATACCTTGTGGCTTAACCTGACTTGGAGCATGAATACGACATATGAAAAGCATGAGGAGCGTCATAGGAGACCATGAGAACAGTTAGACCAGGGCTACTCGGCGACATGTGTCACGCAACATTTTTTGTAATAATGGATTTTTTGTGACTGTCATAGCATTTTCACATACTTTAGTGTCCTTCAGAGAGTTGTGAAATGTTTTGGGTATACGTTACGCAATGGCAAACACACTGGGGGAGATTTATCAAACTGGTGTAAAGGCAAATTGTCTTAGTAACCCATAGCAACCAATCAGATTACACCTTTCATTTTGCAAAGAAGCTCTGAAAAATATAAGGTGGACTCTGATTGGTTGCTATGGGCAACTAAGCTAATTTTCCTTTACAGCAGTTTGATAGATCTCCATTATTATCCATTGAACATTTGGGGAGACGAACAATATAAAAAAGTTCATAAGATGTAGCTTCAGTCTACATGTGGGTGTGTAACCATGCCCTCACACGTGGTGGAAAAATCCGCAATAAACGGTTGGGAGGAGATTTATCAAACCGGAGGAAAGGTAAAATGGCTTAGTTGCCCATAGCAACCAATCAGATTCTATCTTTCATTTTCTAAAGGAGCTCTGAAAAATGAAAGGTAGAATCTGATTGGTTGCTAGGGGCAACTGAGCCAGTTTTCCTTTACACCAGTTTTGATAAATCCCCCCATTACTTGACTCTTTCCACCCCCATAGGGGATGTCTTTATGTTGCCACAGCGTGTGAGAGCATCCTAAGTGGATGGATCCGTGTGTGCCAACCAGCTCTACCCCCGCTGCCCTAAACAAAACAACGAGACAAAAGAAAAGACGACCTCGTACGTAAATCACACAACGCCAAGGGCTACATGAAAAAAGTTACCACAACCCATCTGCTCCGTTGTTTCGTCCATATCTAGATACAACTGTGGATCAGTCTACAAACCCACTGCAAACAACCCAACACAGTCCAGTAATCTCAAACTGGGTTCGCACCGCCAGGCTTTCTGGTGCACTTTTTGAAGCCAAAAAATCAAGACACATAGAAAGGAAAGAGTAAGTTTTCACCTCTTTTTTTAAATACACTCTTGGCTTTGGCTTCAAGAACTGCATCCAAAAAGCGCCTAAACGTGTGAACTAAGCTTTATCGTACAAGTTTGGTTATTTCTATCAACTTCCAAACCAAAAAAAAACAGCAAAACGACAGCGGAAAACATCCGATACTAGCGGACCTAATAGGACTAGTTGTTGGCTTATTACCCCCCGTTGTGCACGGCTTGGTAAATCTCGTTAGAGGGATTAACCCCGGGGTGGATTTAGTTACCATTGAGCCATAAGAGTAGACAACTGGTAACACACGTGTAGCAAGAAGCAAATACACTGTATCCAGGGCTTAAAGGGCATCTCCATGAAATGCACAGCTTGCGTCCCCCAGCAGGACAGGACGGCGGCGGTGCGTGGGATCCGGCGTGTCATTGTGTATACTTATATCCCAGGCAAACAAAGCATCAGAGCTGCAATAACCTCTGCAGTATGAATCCAGAGCTATAGGGCTCAGCGCAGTATACTGCCACCTCCCCTCCTGGGAGACACATAAAGACTGGCTTCTCCCATCTGCATAGCATGGATGAAGCCTGGGCTTACCCCGCAGGTTGCTCTCCTGGCTGTAGGGAGGTGCTGTAGGGGTGACATTGCCAGAATGTGGAGAGATCAGGGGAGAACGTTCATCAATACCATCAGCAGCCATGACTGCAGCAGCAGCTCCAGCAGAGGGGAGGGAAGAAGGCTGCTTCTCATGATGTGCATGTCACAGGGCTGGCAATCACAAGGAGAAGAAGGGGAGGAGACAGAGGCCAAGACGTCCTCCCAAATTCACTCACAGCAGATCAGCTCCTTGTCCACAGGGGACAGCTGTAGAGATGCATTCACACATGGCAAAAATGTCTGCAAAGGAAAATCGCTTCCATTCATCTGGTTCTGCAGCATGTGCGCGGATTTCTGCAAACCCCATTTAGGGGAGCAGGAAACTTAAAAAAAACATCCTGCCGCATGTGAATAAACCCAAAGGGCAAAAGACTATCTTTTGCAGAATTTTAAAAATAAAAAAATGCCCTTTTTACAAGCTTTTTTGGTGTTTTTTTTTTTTCTAAATATTTTACATACATTTTTTCTGGAGTTTTTTAAGTTCTATAGAGAAGTCTATGGGAAAAATGACAAAAAGAAAAATAAAACATGAATGACCCCCAAAATGCCACAGAAATAAACAAACACTATGCGGTGCTCTTTATATTTCGCGGTGGTCAGCAACCTCTGGCACTCCAGCTGTTGTGAAACTACAACTCCCAGCATGGCTGTTCTCCCGCAGAAATGAATAGAGCATGCTGGAAATTGTAATTTAGTTGCTGACCCCAGCTTTAGAGCTCATCCACATGAACGTATTTTCTTTCCGAGTCTGTTCCGTTTTTTGCGGACCGTATGCGGGACCATTCATTTCAATGGGTCGGCAAAAAGATAGAACGTGTCCTATTATTGTCTGCATTACTGACAAGGACAGGACTGTTCTATTAGGGGTCAGCTGTTTCGCTGCGCAAAATACGGAATGCACATGGACGTCATCCGTATTTTATGCGGATCCGTTTTTTTGTGGATCGTTGTACAGAGAGAATAAATTTTTAGTTTGCACACTGAAGTCTATAATTTCACCTCCGCAGCTGTATACAAATAATTTGGCGGAAGTTCAAATTTTACAATTTTTGGACGTGAGGTGCGGATTTTGACCTACACATTGGGAATCCATGGTGAAAATCAACTACAGGTCCCTTTCCATGCTTGATGCTTATCACAGCCCATGAACGTATATTTTTTCCGCATTCGATCCGCCTTTTTTGCGGGTCAGATGCGGACCCATTGACATCACGCTAAAAAAAGAGAGCATGTCCCATTCTTGTCCGTTTTAAAGACAAGAATAGGACTATTCTATAGATGGCAGGATGTTCAGTTTCGCAAAATGCATAATGCACGTGGCCAGTATCCGTGTTTTGCAGATCCACAATTTTCGGACCGCAAACCAGGCTACGGTGGTGTACGTGAGTCCTAAGGGCGAGCTCACGTTACCGTTTTTCGTTCTTCTGATCTGTCAGAAGAACAGAAAAAAAAACCAATCCAGTATTTAGAGCATCAGTTATAATCAGTTTACATCAGTTTAGATCAGTTATTTTTGATGGGAGAAAAAATCCTGCATGTAGGGGCGACTTCACACGTGGCAGATTTTGTCGCAGAAAATCAGTTATATTCATTTGAATGGAGCAGCAAGCACATGGATTTCTGCAAGCCTCGTTAAGGTGAATGGAAACTGATTTTCAGTCGTGAAATTTTCTGCCACAAAACCTGCCGCAAATGAAGGCGCCCTAGTACTTTTTCTCTCGTCAAAAATAACTGATCATAACTGATGCTCCAAAAAGACGGATCAGCTATTTTTAGGGGAAACTGTTGCAAACTGAATATAACTGATGCTCAAAATAACGGATCTGTTTGTTTTTTTCTGATCTTCTGACAAATCAGAAGAACAGAAAGCTAAACAGTGATGTAAACTCAGCCTAAGGGCTCATGCACACGAATGTTTTATTCTTTCCGCGTCCGTTCCATTGACTGTAGGCGGAACCATTCATTTCAATGGGTCTGCAAAAAAACGGAAGTTACTCCGTGTGCATTCCATTTCCGTATGTCCTGCCTGCAAAAACATGGAACATGTCCTATTATTGTTCGCCTTGCAGACATGGATAGGACTGTTCTATTAGGGGCCAGCTGTTCTGCTCCGCGAAATATGTATCACACATGGACGTCATCCGTTTTCTTTGCGGATGCATTTTTTTGCCGACTGCAAAATACATATGATCGTGTACATGAGCCAAAAGACAACTTATCCACGTCCACAGGATAGAGAATACGGGGCTCATTTATAAAGACCAGTGTTTTATGCAGGCCCGGCCACTCCCAAGTGGCAAGCATAGAGTAAAAACTCCCATGTGACAAAATAACTTTGAATGGATGTTAAAAAGGTAGCATAACGGGGTCTGGAGACTTTTTTTTTGTCAAAAAGTGGCATGGATCGCTTAGTAAATGACCCCCTATGTGTCTGACTGGCGAGAGTCGGACCACGGGGGCCCTGAATGTGGGAACGGGGGAGCATGTTATCCATTTGAATGGAGCGGCAAACAGCTTGTAATGGGAAAAAGTCATTACTGGAGACATGTGAGGCAGGACTTCTGGAGGACATATGTGGCAGCCACTGATAAGGACACTTGAAGCTACTATTGGGGGCATTAGTTGCAGGCAATAATGATTTAAGGAAGACGATGTTAGGGACATTTGTGGCTAGAGTTCTGACAAAAATCTGTGGAAAACAATGACCAGGGCCTGTTTTGTTTGCACTGATTGGGTCATCTGTGGCTGACGCTCTATTATGAAGTCATATGTGGCTGACATGTTCTTATGCGGCATCTATCACAGGCATACTGGTTGTTATGCAATGGGTGTGAAACGACCAACTGAACATATTTGGTTTGGGGCTACTCCTACGGGTGTTCTCCCTTTACCTCCTATACAGGGATCAGAACTTTGCTGCAGGGGAACCACCAGGCTCCTACCTCTTGGAGTAGACTCTGTTTGGTTGAAGGCTGACCCACGCGGGTCAAGAGACATAAAGTAATAAGGCAAAACTGTAGTCAGGGACAAGACAAGGTCAGGGCAGGCAGAGTACATGCAATCCAATAAACAGTCTGAGGTCAGGGTGGGCAGCTTAGGGTCAGTACAGAGATTAGGCAGAGATCAGGTCAGTCTATGGACTGAATGAGAGAAGCTTAGCAATAGCAATAGCCTGCGTGGTGGGACATAGCTTCCCCACTAGGAAGTAGAGGAGCAGGAGGCGGGTCTGCACTGCTGGGGCCCGGAGCACCTTAGTGGGTGAGGAAAGTAGTGGTGGCACGGGCTTCTGCTGAAACACTGTTATAAAGTCATATTTGCCTCACATGGTGGCGGTCATGGTAGCACCTGCAACATCTACCCGGTCATGTGGCTGGCACACTGTTTTGCAGGTATCTGTGTTAGGGTATGTCCACATGGTGGATTTTTCTGTCCCTCAGATTTCTGATTTAGAAACTGGTAGCCTATCCTTGGGATAGATCATCAATATTAGATTGGAGGGAATCCAACACCCTACACCCTCAACGATCAGCTGTTTTGGCTATCCGCCAGTACCGGATACTATACAGTGGATTGAGCCGGAAGTCCAAGAGTCCATCCACCACGTAGTTTCTATGTCAGAGGGAACTGCAGCTCACCTCCCATACACGAGATCCTTCCCACTGCATAGTTTCTGGTACCAGCAGCTCCCCGAAACAGCTGATTGATGGGGTGCAGGGAGTCGGACCTCCACCAATCTGTTACTGATGACCACTGCTGAGGACAAGCCACCATTATCTAAGTCCTGAAAATACCTTTAGGGGCATTTTTTTTATTACTGAATTGTACTCATTTTGAGCTAAAAATAATTTTTTCAATCGGTCTTTATTAAAAAAATATGGAGCCCTTTTTTCTGTACAGAGCTAAGATGCTCTAATAGCAGTCTGTGGATTTTCTCTGTTTTCTGTCGGGGAGCTGACAGGCTCCATATCTCTGCTCTGACATTATAAACACTCATTATAGCTCAGTTCTTATCTTACTGATAAGAATGTGGCTTAAATAAATGTTTATGACCTCTTAGTACAAAGTGAAAGTACCAGTCACACAGTTAGAAAAACAGTTAACCCTTTGTGACAGAATGGTTCAATATTTTTAATAAAGGCCAATTAAAATTTAGATTTTTAGAGAAAAAAAGAGTAAAATGGAATTATAAAAAAAATGACATGTTGCTAACTGATGTGGATTTCAAATCCGCCAAATATAAACCGTATGAATGGCAATGTGTTCTCTCATTGGAATTTAGGCATGGAATACATGTCTAAATCCATGTGAACTTTCCATCGCGTGTACATATCCTTACAGGTACATCAAGGCAAGTGAAAAAGGCATTCTACATAAATCACATTAATCTTTTCCATGTTATATATACATGTGTCTTCAATAGATTGGGGGATGGGCTATAGCAATACCGAGGTCTGGACATACAGAAGACATACGTCTTACATCTGTTTGTGATAAGTCCTGTCCCATACAAGCATTTTCCTTACAGTTTTTAAGATGAATACCAAAATATATGTTGAATTAATTTAGCACATGCAGTGTTGCCCTCACCCAAAATGGCCGCCCCTGCTTCCCTACATTGGGCGACAGCTTTTTGCGTCTCCAGCTCTCTCACCAATAGCGATCCCAGGTCATGTGTGAAGTGTGAGCCAATCACTAGAGCGCTGCGCTGACCTTCAACCAATGGAAGCAACCTTGAACCGGAGGCTGATTGGCTGCCTTACTAGGAGGCCCTGACGGGAGTGCGGTGACGTCATGTTTGTGAGAATCGTCAGTGTGGTGATGCGTGGAAGGTGACGGTGTGTCGGGCAGCATGGAGGAGGAGGACGGCGGCTCAGAGGAGGGAGTGCTGCAGAAGCAGCACCGCAAGGAGAAGAAGGAGCTGCAGGGTGAGGAGTTATTCCCGTGACATACTGTAAGGTAGAGCTGTGCACCCTGTGGGGTCCTTCATACAGACCCATATATATGTCTGAAGGCTCTTTACTACCCAAAGTTCAATGCGGTTTCTTTATTTAGAGAAGCAGAAGACAATCCAGACATTTGTAGGTATAAAAAAAAAAAACGGAATTTACATAATGAAAAATTATATTCAATAAATTCTAGGGGTTTCACTTCCATAGACTTTTAGTTTTAACTGTTGAGACCCCCTCTAATCCTCATATTGGAGGAGCCATGTGTGAATTTGTCCTTACTTTACTAATCCCCATAATAAAACAATTCTGAAGCATCTTTTCTTAGGACTCATTGTACTGTCCCTCTGTTATTCCTCCTGGAAGGTAAGAATAAAGTGACTACTGGGTGTTTCCATTCCCCTTTGTGTCCTTACGCAGTGTAATATTGTCAGTCCGTATTTGACAGTGTCAGAATCTGTAGGGATACGTTCTATTGACAAGGTGCATGTTGTCCCTTCGTTCATACATTGCCAGGAAGAATAATAGAGGAACAGCGCAGCGATCATTTAAAAAAAAAAAAAAAAAAAAAAGCTGCTCCAGAGTTATTATTTCGAGGGACATATACTAAAAAAAGACATCATGAGAGCTAATGTATCTTCTCTAAAGGGACGGGGAGCGTTGTGTACGGGCGGCTTTAGTCATTCACTTCTGTTCATAGCTGTGACCGTTTCTGGGTGGCAGCCATTACATCCGTTCTGGTGTTGGCCAGTCGATGATATAGGAAGATACTCCCTCACCTTGCTGATCTGATTTAGTGACCTCACAGCCACAGATGCTGATGTCATAGCAAGCTAAAGAGAGTAGGAACATGAACGTACAGGACTAGTAAGGGTTAACCCCCGGTGCTCAGACCATCATTCACTTACCGCCCACCAGAATCCTACGTGTCTGTACGGTCACTTACCTCCGTCTCTGTTTACACCTTGTAGCCAAGATTCAGAGCATGAAAAACTCTGTGCCCAAGAATGACAAAAAGAGAAGAAAGCAGCTGACGGAAGACATCGCCAAGATGGAATCGGAACTGGAGGAACGGCACAAGCAGGAGCTGGCGGAGGTGTCGCAGAAGCAGTGCACCGAGGTGAGCCATCCGGGCGCTGAGGCTCAGCAATGAGCAAACCCCAAACACTGGGTCAAGGGCGTTACTGAATATCACTTCGTGACGTTTCTGTAGGTCTGGGATGTGACATGTAATACAGACACACAGTGCACACAGGTATGTGTGGGATGTGACATGTAATACACACACAGTGCACACAGGTATGTCTGGGATGTGACATGTAATACACACACAGTGCACACAGGTATGTCTGGGATGTGACATGTAATACAGACCACAGTGCACACAGGTATGTGTGGGATGTGACATGTAATACACACACAGTGCACACAGGTATGTCTGGGATGTGACATGTAATACAGACACACAGTGCACACAGGTATGTCTGGGATGTGACATGTAATACAGACACACAGTGCACACAGGTATGTCTGGGATGTGACATGTAATACACACACAGTGCACACAGGTATGTCTGGGATGTGACATGTAATACACAAACACACAGTGCACACAGGTATGTCTGGGATGTGACATGTAATACACACACAGTGCACACAGGTATGTCTGGGATGTGACATGTAATACAGACACACAGTACACACAGGTATGTCTGGGATGTGACATGTAATACACACACAGTGCACACAGGTATGTCTGGGATGTGACATGTAATACACACACAGTGCACACAGGTATGTCTGGGATGTGACATGTAATACAGACACACAGTGCACACAGGTATGTCTGGGATGTGACATGTAATACAGACACACAGTGCACACAGGTATGTCTGGGATGTGACATGTAATACACACACAGTGCACACAGGTATGTCTGGGATGTGACATGTAATACACAAACACACAGTGCACACAGGTATGTCTGGGATGTGACATGTAATACACACACAGTGCACACAGGTATGTCTGGGATGTGACATGTAATACAGACACACAGTACACACAGGTATGTCTGGGATGTGACATGTAATACACACACAGTGCACACAGGTATGTCTGGGATGTGACATGTAATACACACACAGTGCACACAGGTATGTCTGGGATGTGACATGTAATACACACACAGTGCACACAGGTATGTCTGGGATGTGACATGTAATACAGACACACAGTGCACACAGGTATGTCTGGGATGTGACATGTAATACAGACACACAGTGCACACAGGTATGTCTGGGATGTGACATGTAATACACACACAGTGCACACAGGTATGTCTGGGATGTGACATGTAATACAGACACAGTGCACACAGGGATGTCTGGGATGTGACATGTAATACAGACACACAGTGCACACAGGTATGTCTGGGATGTGACATGTAATACAGACACACACAGTGCACACAGGTATGTCTGGGATGTGACATGTAATACACAAACACACAGTGCACACAGGTATGTCTGGGATGTGACATGTAATACACACACAGTACACACAGGTATGTCTGGGATGTGACATGTAATACACACACACAGTGCACACAGGTATGTCTGGGATGTGACATGTAATACAGACACACAGTGCACACAGGTATGTCTGGGATGTGACATGTAATACACACACAGTGCACACAGGTATGTCTGGGATGTGACATGTATTACACAAACACACAGTGCACACAGGTATGTCTGGGATGTGACATGTAATACACACACAGTGCACACAGGTATGTCTGGGATGTGACATGTAATACAGACACACAGTACACACAGGTATGTCTGGGATGTGACATGTAATACACACACAGTGCACACAGGTATGTCTGGGATGTGACATGTAATACACACACAGTGCACACAGGTATGTCTGGGATGTGACATGTAATACACACACACAGTGCACACAGGTATGTCTGGGATGTGACATGTAATACACACACACAGTGCACACAGGTATGTCTGGGATGTGACATGTAATACAGACACAGTGCACACAGGGATGTCTGGGATGTGACATGTAATACAGACACACAGTGCACACAGGTATGTCTGGGATGTGACATGTAATACAGACACACAGTGCACACAGGTATGTCTGGGATGTGACATGTAATACAGACACACAGTGCACACAGGTATGTCTGGGATGTGACATGTAATACAGACACACACAGTGCACACAGGTATGTCTGGGATGTGACATGTAATACACACACACAGTGCACACAGGGATGTCTGGGATGTGACATGTAATACAGACACACAGTGCACACAGGTATGTCTGGGATGTGACATGTAATACAGACACACACAGTGCACACAGGTATGTCTGGGATGTGACATGTAATACACAAACACACAGTGCACACAGGTATGTCTGGGATGTGACATGTAATACACAAACACACAGTGCACACAGGTATGTCTGGGATGTGACATGTAATACACACACACAGTGCACACAGGTATGTCTGGGATGTGACATGTAATACAGACACAGTGCACACAGGGATGTCTGGGATGTGACATGTAATACACACACACATTGCACACAGGTATGTCTGGGATGTGATATGTAATACAGACACAGTGCACACAGGGATGTCTGGGATGTGTCATGTAATACACACAACAGTGCACACAGGTATGTCTGGGATGTGTCATGTAATACACACACACAGTGCACACAGGTATGTCTGGGATGTGACATGTAATACACACACACAGTGCACACAGGTATGTCTGGGATGTGACATGTAATACACACACACAGTGCACACAGGTATGTCTGGGATGTGACATGTAATACAGACACACAGTGCACATAGGTATGTCTGGGATGTGACATGTAATACAGACATACAGTGCACACAGGTATGTCTGGGATGTGTCATGTAATACAGACACACAGTGCACACAGGTATGTCTGGGATGTGACATGTAATACAGACACACAGTGCACACAGGTATGTCTGGGATGTGACATGTAATACAGACACACAGTGCACACAGGTATGTCTGGGATGTGACGTAATACAGACACACAGTGCACACAGGTATGTCTGGGATGTGACATGTAATACAGACACACAGTGCACACAGGTATGTCTGGGATGTGACATGTAATACAGACACAGTGCACACAGGTATGTCTGGGATGTGACATGTAATACAGACACACAGTGCACACAGGTATGTCTGGGATGTGTCATGTAATACAGACACACAGTGCACACAGGTATGTCTGGGATGTGACATGTAATACACACACAGTGCACACAGGTATGTCTGGGATGTGACATGTAATACACACACACAGTGCACACAGGTATGTCTGGGATGTGTCATGTAATACAGACACACAGTGCACACAGGTATGTCTGGGATGTGACATGTAATACAGACACACAGTGCAAACAGGTATGTCTGGAATGTGACATGTAATACACACACACAGTGCACACAGGTATGTCTGGGATATGACATGTAATACACACACACAGTGCACACAGGTATGTCTGGGATGTGACATGTAATACAGACACACAGTGCAAACAGGTATGTCTGGAATGTGACATGTAATACACACACACAGTGCACACAGGTATGTCTGGGATGTGACATGTAATACACACACCCAGTGCACACAGGGATGTCTGGGATGTGACATGTAATACAGACACACATTGCACACAGGGATGTCTGGGATGTGACATGTAATACACACACACAGTGCACACAGGTATGTCTGGGATGTGACATGTAATACAGACACACAGTGCACACAGGGATGTCTGGGATGTGACATGTAATACAGACACACAGTGCACACAGGGATGTCTGGGATGTGACATGTAATACAGACACACAGTGCACACAGGGATGTCTGGGATGTGACATGTAATACAGACACACAGTGCACACAGGTATGTCTGGGATGTGACATGTAATACACACACACAGTGCACACAGGTATGTCTGGGATGTGACATGTAATACACACACACAGTGCACACAGGTATGTCTGGGATGTGACATGTAATACAGACACACAGTGCACACAGGTATGTCTGGGATGTGACATGTAATACAGACACAGTGCACACAGGTATGTCTATACTGTTATATAGGTGAAAATGAGGTGAGAGACTCCCTTTAAGAATATGCCATTAGAGATAAAGTATTACTTCTGAATATTGAGAGCGTTCATTGCTTTGGATAGATATGTGGTGTGAATATATCTGTATCGGATGAACAGACACGTGATCTCCTCTTTGTTCTTGTCGTCTCAGGTGAGCAGCATTGGTAATGGAGTCACCAGTTTAGATATTGGAAACGAAGTCCCCATTCAGCAGACGCGCGTGTCTAAAGCACAGAAGAGGAGGGTGAGATGATGTCTGTATATGGTCTTGTCTTTTCTTACCTACGTGTGTGATGCTGGAGGCAAATATTAGGTTGTCCACTGTATGTGAGAGGTGAAAATCCAATCAGGTTATCAGATGTGGTCCTAGATTTAAAGAGGACCTGTCCCCACCCCTGATGTGTGTTTTAATAACTGCTTGCCCTCTCCATGTAATAACAGTTCTGGAGCATCTGTTCTTAGGATGCCATTCCATTTATTATTCCTACTAGAAGTTATGAATTGCCAGCGGTTCGCAGTGAAAGTCCAGATGGGTGTTTTCCGTTGGAGGTTTGTCTCTGCACGGTCTGCCACTGATTGTACAGTGCCTTGTGAAAGTATTCGGCCCCCGGGAACTTTTCAACCTTTTGCCACATTTCAGGCTTCAAACAAAAAGATATAACGTTTTACATTTTTGGTGAAGAATCAACAACAAGTGGGTCACAATTGTGAAGTGGAACGAAATTTATTGGATCATTTAAACTTTTTTGTAATAATAAAACTGAAAAGTGGGGCGTGCAAAATCATTCGGCCCCCTTGCATTAATACTTTGTTGCGCCACCTTTTGCTGCGATTACAGCTGCAAGTCGTTTGGGGTATGTCTCTATGAGTTTTGCACATCTAGAGACTGAAATTCCTGGATGTCCACCGGACCATAAGGAGGGGGACACATGGCAATACAAGTATTGCCATACTTGTCCTTTTTGTTTAAGGTCATTGGGCTGAGGTTTTCTGCCCAGTGACAAGAGGGGACACAGATTTCGGCGGGAAAATGGTTTCCCGCTCTTTTGGGATCACCGGGCAGAATTATTTATTCTGCCCGGTGATGTCCTTTGATTGGCCAGGACTATTGTCCTATAATGTCACCAGGTCAAGGGCAAGTTTGCCCTGACCGTGGTGACATGTTTCTGATTGGCTGGCGGCACTGGTCAGGTAGCCTTAAATATCTGGCTCCGCGGGTCAGTTCTTGCCTTTGTCTGAACTGCCTGTGGAGCTGGAGTTTCTGCGCCCCGCCCGCCCAGGAATTTTAGTTGAATGTTTTTTATGTTATGTTAGGGAATATTTTTCCATGTGGATAGTCGTCCCTTATGGGATGGACTGGTATTATATTCTGATATTTTATTGTTTGAGCCTGAGTTTATGACTAGGCTCTTGGATTATTATTTAAAAGAGTTTTATGATGTTTATGTTAAATAAAGAAATTATATTACCTTCACTCCCAGGGTCGATTGTATTTTTTTTATTTGTTTGTTATAATTACATCATCATTATATATATATATACTTTGTATTGCCATGCCCATTCTTCCTTGTAAAACAGCTCGGGCTCTTTGAGGTTGGATGGAGAACGTTTGTGAACAGCAGTTTTCAGCTCTTTCCACATATTCTCAATTGGATTCAGGTCTGGACTTTGACTTGGCCATTCTAAGACCTGGATACGTTTATTTTTGAACCATTCCATTGTAGATTTTGCTTTATGTTTTGGATCATTGTCTTGTTGGAAGATAAATCTCCGTCCTAGTTTCAGGTCTTTTGCAGACTCCAACAGGTTTTCATCCAGAATGGTCCTGTATTTGGCTCCATCCATCTTCCCATCAATTTTAACCAACCATCTTCCCTGTCCCTGCTGATGAAAAGCAGGCCCAAACCATGATGCCACCACCATGTTTGACAGTGGGGATGGTGTGTTCAGGGTGATGAGCTGTGTTGCTTTTACGCCAAACATATCGTTTTGCATTGTTTCCAAAAAGTTTGATTTTGGTTTCATCTGACCAGAGCACCTTCTTCCACATGTTTGGTGTGTCTCCCAGGTGGCAAACTGTAAACAAGACTTTTTATGGATATCTTTGAGAAATGGCTTTCTTCTTGCCACTCTTCCATAAAGGCCAGATTTGTGAAGTGTTGGACTGATTGTTGTCCTATGTACAGACTTTCCCACCTCAGCTGTAGATCTCTGCAGTTCATCCAGAGTGATCATGGGCCTCTTGGCTGCATCTCTGATCAGTCTTCAACTTGTTTGAGATGAAAGCTTAGAGGGACGGCCGGGTCTTGGTAGATTTGCAGTGGTCTGATATTCCTTCCATTTCAATATGATCGCTTGCACAGTGCTCCTTGGGATGTTTAAAGCTTGGGAATTCTTTTGGTATCCAAATCCGGCTTTAAACTTCTCCACAACAGTATCACGGACCTGCCTGGTGTGTTCCTTGGTCTTCATGATGCAGAACCCTGAGACTATCACAGAGCAGGTGCATTTATACGGAGACTTGATTACACACAGGTGGATTCTATTTATCTTCATCAGTCATTTAGGACAACATTGGATCATTCAGAGATCCTCAATGAACTTCTGGAGTGAGTTTTCTGAACTGAAAGTAAATGGGCCGAATAATTTTGCACGCCCCACTTTTCAGTTTTATTATTACAAAAAAGTTTAAATGATCCGATAAATTTCGTTCCACTTCACAATTGTGACCCACTTGTTGTTGATTCTTCACCAGAAATGTAAAATGTTATATCTTTTTGTTTGAAGCCTGAAATGTGGCAAAAGGTTGAAAAGTTCCAGGGGGCCAAATACTTTTGCAAGGCACTGTATAGAGTCTGCTGCTTTACACCCCGCCTCCCAAACTGGTAACGCCCAGTTTGACCTTTTATTGCAGGCTTCTGCAATATATTCGTAACAGCAGGAATAATAGAGGAATGGCACGATATAAAGTCTTCAGAACAGATGATTATTATTACATGAGGAATGCAAGCAGTTACTAAAAGACACGAGTCAGGAGAGGTGACAGCTCCTCTGGCTGACTGATTTCTTTACTAAGTCACTTGCGTTGACTGTGGAAGGATATTTCTGTCATATGCTCCCAGAACTTTTTTTTGCCATATGGTTATATTATGCATGCATTTTTCTGGATCCAAACAGGCATTTTTTCCAATTTTATGTATATATTTTTTATCTTTAGCATTTTGGAAAACATAGTGAAATATTGGTAAAATTGAATGCACTGAGCACATAAAATTTGGGCCCACCCCCTTCCACTTTTTATGGCCATGAGAATATGACCTCTTAACCTGCCCGAGTGTTTGATTCCACAGCATTCATCGATCCAGCTTTATACAGTATACAGGGTCACAGGCAAAGATCTCGGAGAACCCTTTTATTTCAGAAACGAAAGTGAAAATGAAATATCTGAATACCCCAGCAAATAATGGGTAAGAGGGGCCTATCTTTTTGGCTATGGAACATGGCTGCCATCTTGAAAGCTGCTTTATTGGAGCAAGGCCAAATTTTTCCAGTGGGAAGGGAGTCATGTAGCATATCAGAGAAAACCAGAATTTTCTCAGACATTGATTGCAATCAGATTTGCAATATATCTTGTTGTTCAAAAGTTATCAACGCAGAAAGTTGCAACGACAACCGGGAACGTTCCCTGTGATGCACAACTATTTGACATGTTCAATGTGTTGTCCCTGGTGCTGAACACAGAACTTTGAAGTCTTGAACTTTCTGTGTTGATAACTTTTGAACCACAAGAAATATTGCAAATCTGATTGCAATCGATTTCTGAGAAAATTCTGGTCTTCTTTGATAGGCTACATGACCCCCTTCCCATTGGAAAACTTTGCCCACGATCCAAGATGACGGCCATGTTCCGGACGTAGCCTAAAAGATAGGCCCCTCACCCATTACTTGCTGGGGTATTCAGATATTTAATTTTTCTTTTCTGAAATAAAAGGGTGTCCCGAGACTTTTGACTCACCCTGTACATTTATTCATAATCATTGCAGGAGAAAAAGGCCGCCCTAGAAAAGGAGAGAGATGAGCGCATTGCAGAGGCTGAAATAGAGAACCTGAGTGGAGCCCGGCACCTGGAAAGTCAGAAACTTGCCCAGATTTTGTCTCAGAGACAACTGCAGATCAAACAGATCCCATCAGACGGCCACTGCATGTACAGAGCTATTGAACACCAGCTGAAGGAACGCAGCGATAACGTCACCCTGACAAGTCTCAGACGCCAAACTGCAGACTACATGCAGAGTCACACCGACGACTTCCTCCCATTTTTAACCAATTCTGCCACAGGGGAAATGTACACTCAAGGTGAGATCTAAGTGAATGTAGAGGTTTGGGGAGAAGCTGCAATTATAACAACATTTAAAGAGGTTGTGCAGCGGGTACATATTAATGATCTAGCGCTTGTACACTGTCCTCACTGGTTACCTGCTCACCATCGACATAGCAGCAGCGATCAGGTGTAATCACACCTCTACCGCCCCCATTCATTTCAGTGGGATGTCTCCTTCCTATTCAAGTGAATAGGACAGAGCCTTCCCACTGAAGAGAATGAGGACAGAGGAGCTGTAATTACATCTTCTCACAGTGAGGAGGACACAATGCTCTTCAAACGGCTGATAACTGACTGCTCCGCCAATCTAATATTGAGGACCTATCCTGAGGATAGGTCATCCATGTAAAAAAAGCAGACAACCCCTTTAAGAGAGCCTCTCTCGACCTGTATTCAGTAAACACTTGTATGTCCTATGAAATAACAATTCTAGAGCGTCTTGTATTAGACTGAACTGATCCTTGTGATTATTTATGAATATATTGACAACTGTGTATTACCATACTTTTTGTCAAAGGAGTGTCACTGTATATTTTCGCACTGACTGAGCAGTGGAAGACTGCATAGGTAGCACTCATTTGTCAATGTATTCATATATTTTTAAAAGGACTAATAGAGTAGCAACACAGAGTTAGGCTCCATTCACACGTCCTGTTTTAATTTCCTGATTCGATCCTGATCCTGATCTGGATCCATTCATTTCAATGGGTCCTGAAAAAATTAGGATCAAATCAGGAAAAAAAAACAGGACGTGTGAATGGAGCCTTAGGCTACTTTCACACTAGCGTTTTAAAATTCCGGTATTGAGTTCCGTCATAGGGGCTCAATACCGGAATAAAACGCTTCAGTTTTGTCCCCATTCATTGTCAATGGGGACAAAACTGAACTGAAGACAACGAAATGCTCCTGAAAGCATTCCGTTCCGTCTTCAGACCGGAGAACAAACCGCAGCATGCTGCGGTTTGCTCTCCGGTCCAGGCATCCGCACCAAGACTGATCCGGAATGACCCCCAATGCAAGTCAATAGGGGTGGATCCGTCTGGTGTGACCACAATGGTAACTGGATCCGCCCTCCATTGACTTTCAATGGACTTCATGACGGATCCGTCACCACATACACACATACAGACATAAACATACACAGACATATATACATACAAATACACATACATACTTACATGCACCCCGGCAGGTCTTCAGAGCGTCGGAGGGACAGGACGGCGCGCACAGGTGACGATTCCACCAGGCGCCCAGCAGAGGGCGCTGTGGGGAATCGTCACCTGTGCGAGCCGTCCTGTCCCTCCGACGCTCTGTAGACCTGCCGGGAGCATGTAAGTATGTATGTGTATTTGTCTGTGTATATGTGTGTGTATGTATGTACTGTGTGACATGTGTGGGGCCGGAGCGCGGTTCCGGCTCCACACACGTCGCTGCGGCAGGCCTGATCCGGCAGCACCCTTTTTGCGGACCGTATGCGGAACCATTCATTTCAATGGGTCCACAAAAAAAAAAACGGAAGGTACTTTGTATGCATTCCGTTCCCGAATGTCCGTATTTCCGTTCCACAAAAAAGATAGAACATGTCCTATTCGTGTCTGTCTTGCTGACAAGGATAGGCATTGTTACAATCGATCCGCAAAAAAATGGAAACACAGATGACATACGGAACGTCATCCGTATATTGCGGATCCGCAAAAACGGAACGGAAAACACATACGGACGTGTGACTGGAGCCTTAAGAGAAAACGGGTTCCGAGATTATTTCATGGGGAATACAAGGATTTACAAAAATAGGTGTGTGAGGAGAGCTGACTGGTCTTTAACCACCTAAATGTTCTGCCGGAGTCCAGCTCGGGCAGTGTGAAAAGTAGCTAACTGGAGGGGGGAGGGCTGCTTTAGATGGTGATATCTCCTCAATGGTAGCAGCTAGAAACATGCAATTGGTCTTGTCTGAAAGCTGGCAGGCTAACTGTCTAAGGCCCCATTAACACGACCGTATGTATTCCGTGATCCGTATAAAAACGGAACGGAAGACATACGGAAAGTCTTCCGTAGTGTTCCGCATTTTTGCGGACCCATTAACTTTAATGGGGCTACGGACGTGATTTTGTGGCCGAGTATAGGACATGCTTCATTTTTTTTGCTGGAGAACTTCCGTAATATAAGGATGCAAAATGCACATGGTGTGCATTCCGCTTTTTTTTTTTCTTCTATGGAAAAATGAATGGGTCTGTATGGTTCCGCATCTTATCCGCAAAAATGCGGATAAGATGCGGAAATGTACATACGGTCATGTAAATGGGGCCTAACTGACAGCTAAAGTCCAAGAAACAGAGGAGAAATCACTGTTAGAAATCAAGTCGGGAATAATCCCGTGAAACCTGTTTTTACTTTCATTTTCAGCTGCATTCACAGCATCCCGATTTCTATCAGTGATATCTTTCTCTGTCCTGAACATATTGCTGTCATTTTGGTATTGTCTGAAAGCTTTGAATGTCTTTCAAACAAGACCAGTTGCATGTTTCTAGCTGCTACCATTCAGGAGATGGCAGCATCTAAAGTAGCCCTCCCGCCTCCAGTTAGCTACTTTTCCCACTGCCGGAGCTGGACTGGGGCAGAACAGTTAGAGGGTTAAAGTGTATCTGTCACCGCTACATGACCTCTTGTGTAAGGGCAGCATATTACAGAGAACCGCTCTCGTGACAAGGCAGCATATTACATGGACAGCATCATATAGGGTCAGTTTTTCTCTTCAATTTAACCCATATTGCACTAAATATACTGCACCATTTAGCTAATGGGAGCGATCAGAGAATACAGCGGGTTTATAGTTCTGAATCTGCTGTATTAATAAGAGGAGCGCTGAAATCTGTCTGTATGGATTTTATCATTATTATTCCTGGAATGCATGTTGATGGTCCAGCTCTGGGATACAGTGTCCATTTGTGATCAGAGGGGGTTCGATTCCCAGGACTCCTGCGATCTGCAGAACAAAGGGGCCGGAGTGCATGCTGTATGTATCAATTCCCCTACTAGAAGCAATGTGCCAGCTGCACGTGAGCTGATGATAAGGTGTGAATGGCATATGGTACACAGACGTGTTCTGGTGGGTGCCCCGGCCGGTTTATGGGTCTACTGACCACGGAACATAGATCCTAAGATGCTGTGAGTTTGGGTCAGTAGGACTGTGGACTGTGGTTGGGCCGGGGCACTTGGACCCAATATTGTACCAATAATACACTGGCCTGTATTTGAATGCTAATGTGTGGGATGCAATGACTCTGGACTGTGCAGTGTATATTACTACAACAGTTTCATGTGCTACACAGATGAATTTCAGAAGTATTGCACTGAAGTGGCAAACACACCAGCTTGGGGAGGTCAGTTAGAGGTAAGTCATGTGGACTGTAGACCGCCTTTATCATGGTTGAACTGATATCTATAAGGGTCCATTCACGTGTCCGCATGAATGAGTCTGCATCCGTTCCGCAAAATTTGTGTGGTGTGGTGCGGACCCATTCATTTCACTGGGACTGCAAAAGATGTGGACAGCACATCCACGTGCTATCCACATCCGTAGTTCTGTTCCGTGGCCCCGCAAAAAAAGATAGCGCATGTCCTATTCTTGTCCGCAGCCAAGGACAAGAATAGGCATTTCTATCATGGTGCCGGCCATGTGTGGTCTGCAGAATGCGGAACGCACATGGCCGGTGTCCGTGTTTTGCAGACGTGTGAATGAACCCTGACACAAACGTCTTTGTAGTTCTGCATCAGAAGTCATCAGTATAGCATCCATGTTACTGACGGGCTGTCATCAGTGGAGGAACAGAACAGACCTGGCGCCATCCCTTTGTAGTGCGGACGCTACGTTGATGACATAATGAAGCTTCTGTATTTTGAACTTTCTGCCTACGCTGTCAGCAAAACAGATGAGAGAAGTGCATGCCACGTTTTTTTATATGTCTGTATTTTACATACCCATGTGAAGAGCCCCATAGACTAACCCGTAATCTCCACTCTGGCAGTCCTAATGATTCGTCCTTCATGTAGGTGCCATTTTTTAGTACTTGTACCATTGCATTTAATTTGTACCCGTTTTTATGTCTGCAGAAATAAAACAATTCCGCTGCAGTTTTTATTTCATTTTTTTCTCTGGTGTACACCCAGGGTTGGATTGGGGTGTCTAGGGCCCACCAGTAAAATTCCCTTTGGGGGCCCACATGCATATGCTACCTGCCCACACTATCCAGTCTTTTATATGGACATAGGCAATGTACTGCATAGCATCTTAGGGAGCCCATTTATAGGTCAGTCTACTGTGCCATGTGTCACTTGTGCAAGAGGTGGGGGACTAGAGGCCTACCTAGCTCAGGGGCCCACCGCGGGATTCACCTGTTCCCCTGTGGGCCAGTCCGAGCCTGTGTACACCAGTAATCACAAATGATACTATAAATCTATTGTATAGGTTGTTATGCTTGTGACTATATGAACTCTGGGGGATCATTTATTAAAAAATGGACGCAGCTTTTTGGTGTATTTAAAGAGGACCTTTCACTGTTTTAACTTACACTATCTAAATACCTTTATTGTTAGGGCAACCCCCCGCTGATGCCGGCACCAGTTCAGGTTTTTCAAAATAGTGCTCCTGCTCCGGAACAGCGAGGAGGAGACGCCCGGGTTTCTCAATGGGCGTCTCCTTCTCCCTGGCTGTGCCGCGATCCAATCACATTGGAGAGCGTCACAGGCAGGGAGAAAAAAACGCTCTCCCAATGTGATTGGATCGCAGCACAGCCAGGGAGAAGGAGATGCCCATTGAGAAACCCGGGCGTCTCCTCCTCCCTGTACCGATGCTCAGTATTAGCATACTGAGCGGGAAAAATACAGGGGGCCACAGTGGAGCGCAGGAGCGCTATTTTGAAAAACCTGAACTGGTGCCGGCATCAGCGGGGGTTGCCCTAACAATAAAGGTATTTAGATAGTGTAAGTTAAAACAGTGAAAGGTCCTCTTTAAGGCTTTTAAGGCGCAGATTTTGTCTCAAAGATGTTTTGCAGAAAAATCTGAACCTTTTTCCCCCCTGTGTACGCTGCTTACTACCTTTTTTTTTTTTTTTTTGCCATTTCCGAGAAAAAGGGGCCTGACGGGTGTGGGCCAAGAGGCCCGTCTGAGGCAGTTTTTGGCATAGAAAATGACTTAAATGTACGCCAGCAAGGGAGCTGATGTTGATTTAAGCAAGTCGCCTAGCCACCAGTAAAGCTCCTAAGTTATGTAGAGGCCGGCGCCTCTGCATAATTTAGGCGCATTAAGCGGCAGTGGACATGGACTAAGACCGGTATCTAAATCGCCTGTCTTAGTAAATGTCCCACTATGTGTATATTATTTAAAGGCTATGTACACCTTTTGGAGGCAGTTCTATTTTAATTATTCATTGTTCCTGTTTTGAGTTTAAAAATCATTTCAATTGTTTTTTATTAGCAGTATGGAATCCTTTTTTGTGTATAGAGCTGAGATGCTCTACTAGCTGCCTGTGGATTTTCTGTCTTTTCCGTCATCTGGGGATCTGAGAGACTCCTTATCTCTGCTCTCACAATATAAAGACTCATTAAAGCTCAGCTCTTATCTTACTGATAAGAATGTGGCTTAAATAAGTGTTTATCACCTCTCAGTAGTTTAGAGATGAGGTTTATTAGATGACCGGCACAAAGTGAAAGTACCAGTCACACAGGTAGTAAAACAGTTAACCCTTTGTGACTGAACAGCTCATTTTTTTTTTTTAAATAAAGGCCAACTGAAAATATGACTTTTAGCCAAAAATAAGTTAAATTCATTCATAATAAAATTGACTTGAAAGTTGTACATAGCCTTTAAAGTGTACTTTTACTTTAGCAGTACTTCTGATGTCATAGTCGAAAGTTTTCATTGATGGGGGTCAGAGTGCTGAAACCGTCACTGATCACTAGACTGAGGATAAAAAAAAGCACGTACACAGACCACTGTCTCTCCTCACCGCAGGAGATGGACTCACAGGCGCATAGACTTTCTATTGAGCCCTGCCAATGTTTTTTTTTTTTTTTTTTCTCTGCCTGTTCTTGTGATCGTGGGGGTCTCAGCATGGACCCCACCGATCAAAACTTTGATATGTCACTATGACATATCAAAAGTTTTCTTACAGTACAGTTGCACTTTAATGTTTTGGGGCATACTTAATAAAGTTTGTGGTAAAAATTAATGTTATACATTTATTTTTTACATACTTTTTTAGTATTTATTTTGTTCCATTCTTTTTGTATTTTTCTTTTTTTTCCCCCTTGAATCCTGTGGGAAGGTAATTTAGAATTTTATTTGTATATGCACATTCAAGTACATTAGCTTGTGTCCGAATAGCACGCAGACCGTTATTAGTATACTGTAAGTATGCCTTAAAGGGGTTTTCTGGGATTGTACTACTGATGACCTATCATCATGTTAGATCATCAGTATCTGATCGGTGGGGTTCTTGACACCCGGGACCCCCGGCGATCATCTGTTTGAGAAGGCACCGTCGCTCCCGTGAGCGCGAGGCCTTCTCTCAGCTTTTCCTAGGCCAGTGACGTCACGTTCATCGGTCACGTAGCCTAGGAGAGGCTCAGCCCCATTCAAGTGAATGGTGCTGAGCACGATACCAAACACAGCCGCTGTACAATGTACGGCACTGTGCTTGGTGAGCTGCGAGGAGGATAGGTCATCAGTAGTTAACTCCCGGAAAACCCCTTTAATAACAGGATAGAGAATTATTTCAGCTTTTTTTTTTTTTTTAATCTCATTTTAAAGCTTCGGGCTCTGTCACACATACTGCAGACTCCTATAGAGGTCATCCAGGCAGACGCCTCGCCGATTATCATCGGTGAAGAATATACGAATAAGCCGGTAACTATTGTGTGAGTATTTTAATAGTTGTCGTATTCATCATATTTTAGCTTTTTTTTTTTTTTTTTTTTTTTTATATTCCAGCTAGTATTTTTTTATTTTTCAATAGTCGCTGGCTTCTGTCCAGCACCATAACTTCTGAAACCTATTCAAGGGGTTGTTCCATCTGGACAATAGGGTATGCCATAAATGTCTGATAGGTACAGGTCGCTCCTGTCTCAAGGATGGGGCCCCGCTATGAATGGAGAGGACGTCGCACATATTCATCTTTCTCTTTTTCTGCAATGGAATTTCTGGAAATAGTCGTCATCTCCATTCCCAGCAGGGCCTCGTTCTTAAGGTTAAATATCCAGATATCACGGTCCTTTTTAACACCATGTGTGATCAAGCTCTGCTTCTCCAGCTCGGTGTGCCACACATGTTGAAGGAGGGGTCATGTCAACAGTTGCAGTAACAGAAGCTGTCATGTCATCGGCCCTTCTGTATGTCAGCACAAGCATGGGCCGCTATTGATGCAGGGGGCACATGATGTATCTGGCCTCCATTATTACCACTTCAGTCGGTCACATGCTCCCTTCTCCAGCAACTCAACTAAGCTGCTAGTTGCTTGTTGGCCACGTTATTTTAATAAACCCCCAAGCATTTAGTTGCCCTAGAGCAGGAGTAGGCAACCTCTGGCACACCAGCTGCATACTTGCCTTGCACTTCTAAGAACTCTCATAGAAATGAATGGAGGATGCTGGGAATTGTAGTTTCACAACAGCTGGAGAGCCGAAGGTTGCTGATCCCTGGCCTACAGTTTACCTTTGAAGGTTATGTACACTTTTGGGGGCATTTTTTATTATAATTGCATTGTACTCCTTTTGAGCTAAAAATATTTGTTTTTTTAATTGGTCTTTATTAAAAATATGGCATTCTTCTTTCTGTACAGAGCTGAGATGCTCTAGTTCCACCCTTTGGATTTTCTGTCTTTTCCATCAGACCAGGAGCTGACAGATTCCTTATCTCTGCTCTCTGACCTTATAAACACTCATTATAGCTCAGTTCTTATCTAACTGATAAGAATGTGGCTTAAATAAGTGTTTATGACAGCTTAGTAGTTTATAGATAAGGTTTATTAGATAACCACCACAAAGTGAATGTACCAGTCACACTGCTAGAAAAACAGTTAACCCTTTGTGACAGAATATTTTTAATTAAAGGCCAATTGAAAAAATGATTTTTACCCAATAAATTATAGCATGCAATTATAAAAGAAAATGGCTTCCGAAGGTGTACATAGCCTGTAAGGTGGGCGTTTTGGTTAATGTTAGTATGGCATTGAATATTGTAAAAAAAATGGACACATTCATTGTGATATTTTTTTTTCTCCAGATATATGCGCCATGCTTACGGACTGGGAGAACATTATAACTCTGTAGAGCCACTAATGGTAGCTCCTGCAGACTAGTCCCCATGTTGAAGAACCTACCATACTGTATGTCTCCTATATACAGAAGAGGCACCAGTTGTGTGGTATGAGAAGGCGGCCACGGCACCTGACTGAGTGTTAAGGAGAAAATGAAAGGGAATCTGTCAC